>VSMD01010945.1:0-11413 GCA_008750895.1 Mirza zaza
TAATACATTTTGGGATCTGTGTTAACTTCTGTAGAAAACAATCTCTGTTTTAATACTGGAGATTATTTAATAAAGAATGTGAAGAATATCAATGTATTTTTATCCTTTCAAAAAACTTATCTTTGCAGTATAATTTTATAAAAAATAAAAAAAAAAACCTTACAAGCTATCTTCAAATTTCCTTTCATGTTGATTTGCAGGTTGATAGGATTTTTAGGAACTGTAGAACCAGTTTTAAAACCAGGTATGCATTAACTGGGTGCACTTATAATATGGGTATCTAATTCAAGTAATTAAACTGAAACCCTGTAGCAGAATTTATAATATGACTACATTCAAAACTCTGATATAAATGCTGGTAGTGCAATTTATAAAATTGATCTTGCGATTGGGAAGAGGTTGGAGAGTACAGGTAACTTTATCACAGATAGTATATTGATAATTAGATTAAGTGATCAATCCCCTACCTAATGGACACCATAGAGTATTTTATGTTCCTTCTACTTTAATGGGAAAATCAAGTTAGCTGGAGATAGTTACATAATCCTGAATTTAAAGATGAACTCATTAGTAAGACATTTTGGAAAAATCTACACAAAACAGATGTGATAGTATTCATAAGAAAAAAAATTTATAAAGTAATCATAATTCAACCTTATTAACTACTAATATTTAATCTTATTCATCTTTAAATCCCTGGAACCTAGTGCCTGACACTTAGTAGTTTATTTAAAAATGTTACAGTAGTCATTAGTGGAACATGCATTATAATAATTTTATCTTACTGATTTCTGGGTTGTGCTATCTTGACCATGCTATAAACAACATAGAGAAACTAGACAGTGAAGCATATGCAAAATGTTTTCTTTGTGTTATCATAAGTTCAAGCAGTTTAAGACCCTGAAAATCAGCTGCCAGATGGAAAACAATTAGGGTAATAATGATAATTAGCACACAGATCAAGAAAACTGTGTCGAAAGTGAGCAAGGATTGCTACTTAAAATCATTGCCACCAAAACAACAATAACCCCAAAACCTGTTATAATAAAAACATCTCTATGTATATCATGACTAAAATGGAATGAGAAAATTTGAAAATATAGCTCAAGTTTCTATGTGTCAATAACCTATTTGAAAATGAAATGTAGTCGAGCCTGATGAATAATGTTAGAAATTCTTAAGCTGCACAGCTGGCTTTTGACTTTTTCTCTTATATACCAGAGTCATGGCAATGATGCATTTTAATGCAGCTAACATACTGAATACACTTATTTTACATAAATATTAGCACATTAATTTTGTATATCTTCTGTGTATTGAGGGTCTTGCTTAAATTATATCAAGTGTTTTGACTACTTTCTTACTGACTTTAAAGTTGTTGGCCAGTGAGATTTGAACGTCTGCATTGGTGGCAAATGTATGATATCTCCTTCCCTCCCCACAGATTAATGGATTTTTATGTATTAAAGGTTTACAGTCATTTAGAATCGTTCTTTGTGTTTATCACATTGTTCAAAATTGGCACTCAATAAATATTAGCTAGCTTTTGTTGTAAAGACCTTATAAAACTTTCTCTTTGGTATTGACCTGATCCTCATTTAGTTTCTTTGTCCAACCAAGACCAGTAAATCTCTATGACTAGCACTGGGAATAACTTAATTCCTATATCTATTTAATAAATTGAATATTATTAAGTTGGAGACAATGCCATGAAAATTAATTGGCATATATTTTGGAATGCTTGAAAAGCTGTTAGTAATTCTAAAATTATTATATTTTTCATAATAAATATGGAAATTTTGAACAAAGGCAAATACAATTGTTTTTTAAATAAAAAAACCACAACTTTTTGGTTGTAGTGTCCTTGTTCGTTGTTCTCCACTAGTCTTGGTTTTATTTTTGTGTGAATTGTTTGAGATTAGCATAAGCCTGAGTAGTTAGTATGTTGACATAATTTATCTAGCAATACTTCCTACTTATTTTAATTATATGAATTAGAAAAAAAGTTATTTTCAGAAAAGCACTGGGAATAAATAAGTAAATGATATTACATTAAATTTCCTTATTTTTTAAACAAATGTTAGCTTTTTTTGAACCATTTAATATATTTTAGAATCCATTTTATTGCCAGGACTTCAAATAGAAATGGGTACAAACAAGTCAGTTTACTCAAATTTTGTTCTAATTAGCTTTTAAAGTAATTTACAGTAATTACTAGCAATTAAAATATGTTTAATTATTATAATCATATAGTTTATACACTTTATTGTAGTTAAATTGGCCATCTGTCTGATGACTTTTTAATCTGTTGCTTGTGGTAACAATCACAAAATTATGATTCAACACTGATTGCTCTTTAATAAAGAAAAAAGATTTTTAAAGCCTCGATTTTAGTGTATCCCTTAAAGAAGTATGAAGTTCACAAACTGATGAAGTGTAATGCTCTTCTAAAAAAATTGTAATATATAGATATATATACTTTTCCATTTTCAGATCATATTAGATACCCAGAATATTGCATTTACATAGCAAATGAGTTAGAATAAATATGCATATATATGTGTGTATATATATATACACACACACCACAAATATTTTTATTTCTATAGAAAATAGACTTGATATATTTTCCACTTACAATGTCCAGTGATAAAATGCAGAGTTATAGTTTGAATCTTCTTTTATTGCATTAGCATTGGCAAAGGCTAGAGAAAGGTAGCTAAATTTATCATATTTTTAATTTTAAGGTGTTAGATATTTCTATGAACTAGGCACAAATTGGATTGCAAAGATTAATAGTAGAGTGAACAACCAGAGACTTGAATCTAAATAGTACTCTTAGAGGTTAAAGCACTACAAGAATATAACATTCTAGATTTTTATTTTACTTATCAATAGATATTAGGTTAAATTGTATTCTTGTTTTCTTCTTACAGTACGGTACAATGGGGGAAGATGATTCACTTCATAGGAATTTGATTTATAATTGTCTTTGCTCAGTTCCCTAGCAAAGTGAGGCATGCCTGTATATTCATTTTAAAAAATGTAATTAGAATTTCAATTCACCTATATGTAATCCTCGATGCAGGGGAATTGATTGTGAAAGAACATTTTATTGTGAGGCTGTGTGGTACTGCAGGAAGGGTACTGAGTACTGGACCTGAAATCAGAAACCTTGTTTCATATTTCAGTTGCTAGTTTTGTGAGTTTCTGCAAAGATCTTAACCTCATTGAAACCCGGGGGAAGATGCAATGATTCCTCTGCCTATAGTTGAAATTTGTGTGTGTATATAAAAAGCAAATGAGGGAGTTTATGTGAAAACCCTTTAAATTTGTAAACTGCAGTTTTATTATCATTGGCATACATAATAATTTGCAATTTTTATTGTCTTTCTTATATGCCAAGTGCTATGCTGTGTACTTTATCTCATTTAATTCTCAAAACAGCTATATCCTGTAGACATTGTTAGCAACTGTATATGATAAATGAGAAAATTGGCATTGCCTAGATAGTGATGAAGCCAGGACTTAAACACTCTACTAAAACCCATGCCTTTAGCTAGTATGCTTTAGCATGTGATTTTACTTTTAACTTGTTGCTTAATGTTAAGATAGCCTGGACATGAAGTCTTAACCATATTAATCATGAAATATCTTAGTGGCAGTGCAGTTCTTTTCAGTCATATTAGCTTTGTTATTCTCATAGCTAGTTATCCAGAAGAACACCAATTTTCTGGATTTCTCTATTTTGGGGTGATTATTTTAATTTCATTTAGTACGTTATACAATTTCAAGTTTGGCAAGGATGGGGAGGTTATTAAATGTCACTGTATTTATATCAATCCTTGGTTCTATATATGTGACTCTAACCACCCCCACTGCACTATATACAGGCCTTTATGGATTACTTAAAATAATAAATGGAAGTCAAATACCCTTCACTTCTGTTTGGTGACAGAAATTGAAGCATTGTTTGATAAATAATAAAATTGGAACAAAACCAAAGTTGTACAGCTCAATGGTAATTTAAATGAAATTGTTAAAATTAGTAACAATTGATTTTTAAATTTTCACAGGTTTTATTTATGTACAGTTTGAGAATAGTACGTAAAAGTGTTCTGAAAAACCATATAGTTCAAGTTCCTCATTTTATGAATGAGGAAAATTAGATGTGAGAAGTAAAGTAACTTTTCCAAGTCAAATGGGAACTTATTGGTATAATTTGGTTGCACACAGAAGAGAGGGAAAAAAGTGACCTGGAAAGTTTGGTTTGGGCTAATAAACATGAACATAGTCCCATTTGTTTTTTTAAAAGGGCCCAGATTCCTTGTTTACTTTAAGTCTTCCACAACATGTAGTGGCCTTTTTGGATTACTTTGGTAAAACCAGCTACTTTTGAGATTGTGGCCTATTTATAGACCTTTTTAAAGATCTTTGACTCTGTGGTATTTGGAAATGCTACATACATATCATTTACTTTGTGATCAAGAAGTAGCAAGATGATGAGGAAAAAACACTGGTCCTGGATGAAAAGACTGAAGTTTACCAATTAACCCTACCTTTTTAACACCATATGTAGAATGGAATATACTCTGCTTTACTCACTTCCTTTGTCCAAATTAAAAGAAGGGATTATATAAAAGCCCTTTGTAAAATATGAATATATTTTTCTAAATTTTTATAAAAGTCGGCTATGTGATATTAGAAGATTATGATTTCACTTCTTTAAGCAGTAATTGCCTCTGCTCTATGCCATGGGGTTATTTTGAGTACATTTTAAGTAATGTGTTTAAAATACATAATGTGGAAACAATAGACCCTTTCACATAATAGGCATATGTGACAAATAGAATACAGAAATTGCCCCAAATTTTCATATTTCATTGTGCCCATACCCCTTGCAATGTGACTTTGTAATTCTTCCCATCATGAAGTGGAATTTATTTTTCACCTCTTGAGACTGGTTTTATTTCATAGTGTGCTATTCTGAGGAGTGTGATTTCTGATCTAAGCCTTGAAACACCTAGCATGTTCTGTTCTCTGTTTTGGGTTCCTTCTGCTATCATCAACATGTGCCTGGAGTTATCCCATATGGAAATGAGACACTGTGGAGTTGGGGCCTAGTCATACATTAGCCAATCCTTTGCCCATGTACCAGATGTATGAGTGAGCCCAGCTGAAATTGGCTGAGCTATGCCTAGATCAATGGGGTTTCCCAGCTGACTCTAGAGAATCTATTTGGACCTCTGGGAGGAAAAAAAAAAAAAAAAACGTTATTTTTTTAAAGCACTATGTCCTGGGGTGGTTTGTGACATAGCAATAACTATTAGTAACTGAGAATGTACACACAAAAATAATGGTAGGTATTATCATTATTAGGATATCTATATATGTGATAAACTTCATGACTATGGTTGCTTACATTTGGAACCATATACGTCAGCTTACATGTAAGGTAAATTTTTTCCAGCTTTTCAATAAATCCGTCCCCAAAGCAACACCAAAAAAAAAAAAAAAAAAAAAAAAAAAAAAAGAGAAAAAGAAAAGAGAGAGAGAGAGAGAAAGAAAGAGGTTAACTAAAGGGATTCCTGTTATATAAAATATTCAAAACTTAAATGCATGTGGTTTATGGTAATTGGGGGTAATTAATTCAACCACCTGAATTGGAAGATACGATCTCATCCCAGAGAGACATATATATTCTGAGATTATCTCATGCTTTAGTCATCAACCTAAATAATGATGCTTGAAACCAAAACACCTTCACTTTCTTTTCTTCCCTCCCACTAGGAGAACGTGAATTTAAGGTGCTTTAAAATACACATACTTGGCAGCTCCAGTAAAGACATTAACCAAAACTTATAGCATGACTTTGAGAATGTATTAAGCAAAGCTCCTTGAGAGTCAATACAAAAATAGTTTTTAGATTTTAGAACACAGATTTTTGTCTCCTTTCTTTATTATGAACATTTATTCAATGTCAAACACAGTTACTTTCTCACAGTTTAAGAAAATCCTTCACTATAAAAGGGATATGGTTCACTGAGCCTGCCCTGTTCACATTTGGTTTTCAGACAGTGTTTTTGACTGCAGAGCACACTTAAGCAAGAATATTTACATATGAAGGTATATACTTGTCCAATTACTTTCTCTATCCTTGTTATTCCCGTTGTAGTGCTTTAGATAAGTGCATGTTCCTTCACTGCAATCTTCTTATTAAATTAACTTTATTTTCAAGAAGCTCTAAAGATGAAAGCACTCCGGATGTTAAATATCATTTAAATATTATATGAAGTGCTTCTCAAGTGGTACATTTGTAGGTAGCAGGAAAAAAAAAGAAAGAAACAGGTAGGCAATGTGAACAGAAGCTGAGGGACAACCTAATGGCAGTCTTAAAATTTTGGAGTGCTGCTTTGTGTAGGATCTCAGTTATTCTTTGTTATCATCAAGGATTTTCCAGGAGAAAAACAGGAGGAAATGACATTGAAGAGCAACAGAAAGGACCCAGAGAAAAATAATTTATTCTTTCAACATAAATTAAACATACATTTATTGAGTGCCTACTGGTTAAGGCACCTGTTCCAAGTGTTCAGAATAGAGTAATGAACCAGACAAAACAGACAAAGTCTTTCCAGTAGATATGTCTTCTTGCTGAGAAAGTGGTTTGGAAACTCCAAAATGTTAGGTGCCAACACCAGGTCTACTTCTGGCACATGGACCTTGCCCTTACTTTTTTGGAGCTACCAAATGAAGATGAAAGTCTTGTGGACACTGCTGAGTGATACTGGGGAACTTTATGGGCAGCATCAGGCTGGTTATATAGAGATTCCAGGTTGTCTCAACCCATAGTGTCACTTCTTCAAGGGAACGATGACCAGAGAGATGTTAGGACACAATTCTTCTACTCTACATTAAAGATTTTTTGATTAACTTTTTTCATCCAAAAGGGTATTTCTTTGGGTAAACAATTTCTTAGTTTACCTAAACAAAATCTTTTGTCTCTGGAGGATAATTCATCTCTTTATTCCCATTGGAAATAGAAAATTAATTGTCCTTGGCATTCTGGGTCCTATTTTATCATTTGCAAATTCACAGTCCCTTTCTGTTTATTTGCTTTCTGCTTATATGGTCATATTTCATATCCTGAGTTTATTGTTTGTCATTTTCTAGTATTATTTTGTACTTTCTTTTGCCCACAATTAGATTTTGCTAATATTCCTGTCATGGACTTCTTAGTCTACATATCCTAAGTAGGTGACACTTTTTATTCATTGAGATACGAATAGCTCTGGTTTTATATTTCAGTATGTTTGAATGGCCAGCTAATTTTGGTGGATTCTTATCTCTTGTTTAATCCATTTCCTTGAAGGAATGATTTAAAAATGTAAAATACATTATATTCTTCCCTTGAAAATATAGACTGCTATAGATATGTCTTCTGACAGCACTTTAGTCAAAGCCATAGATGATTGATTCACAGACTGGATTAGTGAAATGAAGAAGGGAAAAAAAGGAAGGAAGGAATAAAGAGAAAAAACAAAAAAAATCTATAGATTTATTTCTTCGTCTCTTTGCTTGGCTAACAGGTGGAATGCTTAAACCAAAGAAGATTAATTTTTGACCAACCTTTGATTTGCTTGCTGGCTTTGCCATATGTGGAGGTCATTGGTCAGCATTTTTCCTGTTAAGTAGAGAACTGGTGAATTTATCATCAGTCATCCTAAGAAGAGCCAGTATTCACATTTGTAGTACTTACCTGTTCTAGCTTAGCTTTTCTTTCAACTTTAAATTAAACTTTAAATACTAGTTCTAACTCCAGCTGGATTCTGAGCTTGTATTTTTTTATTAATTTTGTATGTACCTCCAGTTTCAATCTTACCATATCTAGGATTGAATGCTGCATATTGGGTCCCGCCAGACAGGGCGCCATTCATGAGATTTCTTTCTTACTGATTATTAATACTAATCTCTGACAAAATAAGAGATATATTCCTGAAAAGTTATGTTCCCTGTGATGTTTTATAAATGGAATGATTTTAAATGCATTGGGTGTACTTATCATTTAAAGGCTACTGGTCATGTGGTGTTTATAAAGAAAAACGAACCAAAACAACCTTTGTCCAAGACAACTTATGACCTTTAAACACATATTCGTCTCTCTCCTTCCTTTAATTTTATATTGTGTATGAAATGTTCATGACTGGGTACATTCAGAGCCACCCCATGGCCAAGCAGGCTATGTGATAGCTCCAAGGATGTCATTTGCAGAGACCACAATGTCAACACCCCTCAGAACCACATGGAGTCTGACATTTCAAAGATATATTTTTTCTTATTTTCAACCTGACTTTTATAAACTCATTCCTTGCTAATTGTTTTTCTTTTGATATGTGTGGTAATTAATAAATAGCTCAGCTTTTTACTTTTTTTTAACTCAGAGGAATAAAAAGCAGGAAGGTGCAGAGGTTGTTTGGCCTGGGTTGTGTAGCATATCACATTAGCTGTCTTTATTATTATTTTTTTCTGAATTCCATATGAATATTAGTTTTATTTATTTTTTATTTTTTATTTCAGCATATTATAGGGGTACAGATATTTGGGTAATATATATTGCCTTTGCCCCACCAGAGTCAGAGCTTGAAGCATGTCCATCCCCCAGATGGTGCATACTGCACCCATTAGGTGTGAATATACCAATCCCCTCCTGCCCCCTCCCACCTGCTCAACACCTGATGAATGTTACTACTATATGTGCGCATAAGTGTTGATCAGTTAATACCAATTTGATGGTGAGTACATGTGGTGTTTATTTTTCCATTCTTGTGATACTTTACTTAGTAGAATGGGCGCCAGTTCTATCCAGGATAATATAAGAGGTGCTACGTCACCATTGTTTTTTGTGGCTGAGTAAAACTCCATGATATACATATACAACATTTTATTAATCCACTCATGTATTGATGGGCACTTGGGTTGTTTCCACATCTTAACAATTGTGAATTGTGTTGCTATAAACACAAGTGCAAATGCCTTTTTTATAGAATGTGTTTTGTTTTTTTGGTTAGATGCCCGGTAATAGGATTGCTGGATCAAATGGTAGATCTACTGTATCTGTTTAAGGTATCTCCATATTGCTTTCCACAGAGGTTGCACTAGTTTACAGTCCCACCAGCAGTGTATGAGTGTTCTTACCTCTCTGCATCCACTCCAACATTTATTGTTTGGGGACTTTTTGATAAAAGCTATCTCACTGGAGATAAGTGATATCTCATTATGATTTTGATTTGTATTTCCCTGATAATTAGGTATGTTGAGCATTTTTTCATATGTTTGTTGACCATTAGTCTATCTTCTTTTGAAAGTTGCTGGTCATGTCCTTTGCCCACTTTTTAATAGGGTTGTTTGAGTTTTTTCTTGCTGATTTTACTGAGTTCTATATAGATTCTAATTATCAGCCCTTTATCAGAAGTGTAGCATGCAAATATTTTCTCCCATTCTGTAGGTTGTCTGTTTGCTCTATAGATAGTTTCCTTGGCTGTGCAGAAGCTTTTTTAATTTTATCAGGTCCCATTTATTTATTTTTGTTGTTGCTGTGATTGCCTTTGGGGTCTTCTTCATAAATTCTTTGCCTAGGCCAATGCCTGTAAGAGTTTTTCCAACATTTTCTTCTAAAATTCTTATGATGTCATGCCTTAGGTTTAAGTCTGTTATCTACCAGGAGTTGATTTTTGTGAGAGGTGAAAGGTGCGGATCCTGTTTCAGTCTTCTACATGTGACTGTTCAATTTTCCCAGCACCATTTATTAAACTGGGATTCTCTTCCCCAGTGTATATTTTTGTCTGCTTTTTCAAAGATTAGATGGCTATATGAAAATGGTTTTATATCTAGGTTTTCCTTTCTGTTCCATTGGTCTATGTGTTTGTTTGTATGCCAGTACAGTATGTTTTAGTTAATATAGCCCTGTAGTACAGCTTGAAGTCTGGTAAATTGATTCCTCTCAGTTTGTTCTTTTTGCTTAAGATTGCTTTTGCTATGTGGGGTCTTCTCTGTTTTCATACAAAGGGTAGAATTATTTTTTCTAGATCTGCAAAAAATGATATTGGTATTTTAATAGGAATTACATTCAAACTACAGTTCACTTTGGGTAGTATAGATAATTTAACAATGTTGAGCATGGTATGGTTTTCCATATGTTTACATCCTCTGCTATTTCCTTCCTCAGTGTTTCATAGTTCTCTCGGTACAGGTCTTTCATCTACTTAGTTAAATATATTCCTAGTTATTTTTTTTCTTTGTTACTATTGTGAAGGGTATTGAGTCTTTGATTTGGTTCTCAGTTTGACTGTTGTTGACATATAGGAATATTACTGATTTCTATACATTGATTTTGTAACCTGAGATTTGGCTGAATTTGTTTATCAATTCCAGTAATCTCATGGCAGGATCTTTGGGGTTTTCTAGATATAAGATCATATCATCAGCAAAGAGTGATAGTTTGACCTCTTCTGCTCCCATTTTTATGTCTTTGATTTCCTTCTCTTGTCTGATTTCTCTGGCTAGGACTTCCCGCACTAAGATGACTAGAAGCGGTGATGGAGGGCAACCTTGTCTGGTTCCAGTTGTAAGCAGGAATGCTTTCAATTTTTCCCTGTTCAGTGTGATGTTGGCTGTGGGTTTGTTATCCTATAAAAAACTCTATGCACATAAACTTGAAAACGTGGAGGAAATGGACAAATTCTTAGAAACACACAGCCTCCCTTGGTTCAATCAGGAAGAAATAGAATTCCTGAAAAGACAAATATCAAGTGCTGAAATTGAAGCAGCAATAAAAATCCTTCCTATAAAGAAAAGTCCAGGACCAGATGGTTTCACATCTGAATTTTACCGGACCTACAAAGACCTGGTGCCTATCCTGCAGAAATTATTGCATAACATCGAGAAGGAAGGAGTCCTCCCCAATGGTTTTTATCAAGCCCTGATACCAAAACCAGGAAAGGATGCAACAAAAAAAGAAAAGTACAGAGAAATATTCTTTATGAATATAGATGCAAAAATTCTCAACAAAATCCTAGCAAACCAAATTCTGGTGATTATCAAAAAAATAATCCATCATGACCAAGTGGGCTTCATCCCAGAGATGCAGGGATGGTTCAGTGTACACAAATATATAAATGTAATTCACCATATAAATAAAAGTAAAAACAAAGATCATATGATCCTCTCAAAAGATGCTGAAAAAGCATTTGACAAAATTCAGAACCCTTTTATGATAAGAAGGCTTAACAAAATAGGCATAGATGGAACTTATCAAAAATGTTAAAAGCCATATATTACATTAGCTGGTTTTAAAAGCCTGTGGCCTTTCTGCAGAAAGACTATCACCTGGTTTCTTTGTTTATTTCCTACTTCATTG
>VSMD01010949.1:0-19627 GCA_008750895.1 Mirza zaza
AATGACCTTAATTCAGAAAGTCTAGATAAAATATCTGATTTTTTTATTTTCATGAGTAATTTGAATTCTTTCTTTCTTTTCTTTTTTTTTTTTTACTTAGGGGGAGAGTTGCATTGGTTGGACACGCCAAAGAAGTCTTTCACTTTGATCCAAGACCGTGGCAAGTTGACAAGCCTGCTTTTTGGAGTGAAGGAGCATAGCCTTAGAGTCAGTATCCCTAATCTCTCGGGTTTTACAAGAGAAGACAGATGGCCGTAGTATGTTAAAACAGATCTCAGCAAAATACTGTATCCAGGGGATACTGATCAACTCTGGTAAATGAATGAGAAAATGAATTATGTAATTATGGAACAAAACACCAACAAAAGCCCCACTGTCCTTGAAGACGGAGGATTGTCATCAGAGAAGCAAAACTACATCAGAGTACCCCAATCATACATGGTCAGCACATGCTTGGGGTGGAGGTGGGGGCCCAACTGACTGAGTAGAATATGGCTGGATACTTTGAGCCTGAAAGGGGTTTTCTGATTTTCTGTGGGACTCTGTAAACCACTTTCCTCTGGGTCCATTTCATCCTTTGGTCATGCTATTTATTCCATTGTTTAAAACTTTCTAGGTTTGATATTCAGAAAGAGCTCTTAGGCTGGCGTGGTGGCTCACGGCTGGGCAGTAATCGTAGCACTCTGGGAGGCCGAGGTGGGAGGATCATTTGAGGTCAGAGTTGGAGACCAGCCTGAGCAAGAGTGAGACCCTGGCTCTACCAAAAGTAGAAAAAAATTAGCCAGGTGTAGTGGCGCACTGTAGTCCCAGCTACTCCTGAGGCTGAGGCAGGAGGATCCCTTGAGCCCAGGACTTTGAGGCTGCGGTGAGCTATGATGACACCGCTGCACTCCAGCCTGAGACACAGAGCAAGACACTATCTCAAAAAAAAAAAAAAAAGTTCTGAGCGACTTTCTGCTATAATGAGTAAGTTGGATTAACTACTAAGGGATTCAGTCTCTCTGTGGAGGTGGCAGAATTTATAATTTTCTAAGTGAGTACTTATTATTATTTTTTTTTACTCCAAAGATCTGAAGGTCATATCTTACACTGGAGTGAAATAGTAATATTTCTGAAACAGATTGAATTGTAAACAACTTCTCAACATAATTGGAACCCACAGAAAGCATTCCTATGGAAAGAAAAGTCTTTATTCTCTTCAAAATCATGTGATAATACCCATCTTTCTTTTAATAAGGTGTTTGCCAGGATAGCACCATTATTTTTGGATTTAAATGATATGCCCAGTCAAATAAACCTCTGGCACATTTATAAAGCTAACTACCAAATTAGAACAAGAATAAGACCATTTGTATCTGAATATTCAAAAGTAGCTAGAGATGGTAAAACAAGCTCGAGTGATAACTGGCCATGTTAGCTGACTGGTTCTGGCTACAAAATAGCATGTTCTTCTCAAAAAGAAGACTCTAATTTTTAAGAATTCTGACCTGGTTGTCTTCTGGGTTGATTCTAGTCTGAGTTCAGCACTTCTAGAGGGTAGTTACCAATATTATCTTTGTTTGGCTTCATGCTTGTATCCATGACTGTTAGAGAAAAATCAGATGACAAATTTGTTCAGGAGTTGAATAGTCAGTTATCTGTAACTCATAATGTATACCTGTTAAACCTTGATTTATACACAAGGCATGAGGTAGAGTCAATTTTCTTGCCACACTTTGAACTTAATCTTCCATAACATATAACCTGGAATTTAAAGCCTAAAGAACTTGTTCATTTTTCTTCCTAAATCTGTGTCTTTGGTAGTGCCACTCTATTTTGTATAGAGTGCCACTGATCCACTCATTTATTTAATACTTATAGAGCACTCACAATTTAGACAACACTAGATTGCGTCTTAATCCTCCAAATAATCTGTAAATTGGGTGTTATCCACACTTCAGAAAATGTATGTTTCTATGTGAGTCCTATGTATTGTTTTGTGATGGGTTTATCTTATTAATATTTATGTTTATTTAGCCTTTCTAAGGGCTTCAGGATCATGGTGCCCATGAGGCCAACGGCTTTAAGTGACGCTGTGCCTTGCATGGATAGCTATGCAGTCTCCAAATATCCATATGTAAAAGGCAATAGATATTGCATTGGATTTAGCAGACGTGAAGGTTGACCAAATAATAGTTCGTGCAGCAGATAACTCTGAATGCCATGTATGCTAGTAGTTACATGAGAACATAAAAGAGGTAACTAGAAGAGATCGCTTTAAAATATTTAAGGACTAATAAACTTATTAAACATCTTCTGTGGGCACTATGCTAGGCATTTTAATATAAATTCCAGTTGTAGCAAATACCAGTTGATTAATTACTCAGATTTCTATCATAGCAAGAATCCTACTGACTGATAATTGTTTGTCTAGGTGACCATCTCTTCCTCTAAACTGAGTACCTCGAGAGTATTAGGATCTTTCCATTTGAGTCTTCCCAGCATTAAGCACACTACTTGGCACCACTAAATATTCAATGTAAGTTTTTTTAATTGATGAGTGGTTAAATCATAGGTCCATCAATCTAAATTTCCAAAGATTATTTTTCTGCCTATGGGCAGTGCTAATTCAGAAGTCATTATCTAAAACCCTGCCGTTTCTACACACATGCTAAAAAAGTCAATCTCGATTCACCTAATTGAACTTCAGTGGAGAAAATGGGTTGGCTGCTTTCATTCCTTATATTGTATTGAATTCAGCCAAATCCCACTTTGATCAACAAGTTACTTATTACAAACTCTTAATAAAGAATATTCAACTAAAACAAAATAAGATTATAAGTGAATCATTGGACCATCAAGTTGGTGCTTACCACCTCCTTGCTTATTTTACTTTTTGATCTTCAAAATGACCAAATCTGTATAGTCTATTACATTCCATCCTGAAATATTTTACTACCTGAACGAACTTTTCTTAGTTTGATGGGATGGAGTAAGAGTCGAATGGCCAGATGGAGAAACTTCTTGAATAAATCATTCTCCCCTTACCCACCCCCCAAAACATCCTCAATGTCATAGATTCATAAGCACTTCTCCACTTGAGAGGATGCAGCTGAAATGCCATTTCTACTTTCATATCGGTGAGCTAAGAAAAGGTCTAAAATGATGTAGCTGTTTATATTCTCCCTTTTCCTATTTGATTAAACCAGTGTAATTGCAGGGGCAAGAAAGGATAGTGCTACTAAATGCAATAGGTTTCTACAAAAGCGCCTCAAATCTGATATTAACCACAAACTTTTTATTGGTGTTTGGGGTGAGGTTGAAGACTTATAATAGAAAGGGTGGGTCAGTTGTAAATCTTGCCAACATTGTGCTGGTGACAGACTTTGTTACATGTAAAAAGAAAAAAACAGTTTCAGAACATTTCAAATGTGTTGGCTGAACAGATATAAACAAAAAGAGATTGGCATCCTTGTAGCTATATCTTATGTATTCAAAAGCCCGTTTCCATTCACCGAAAAAAAAACCTGAGTTCATTATGTATTTATGAAAAACAAAATTACCTATTCATAAAAATCAAAAGCAATATGTTTTGCTTATATCAACGGGTAAAAAGTAATACAACTTCTCCTATAATAGTTCATTTGCTCTGACATGATTTTGAATATCAGAACAAAATGTCAAGAAGAGTTATATATTGGAATAAGAGATAAAATTCTTCAGGTAAATTGTTTTTTCTATAGAGTCATAGGAATCAATTATTTATTATTCATGAAAATGTTAGCACTTCTAATTTATACAGGGACTTTCATCTTTACTCATTGATTCACCTAAGGGCAGGCCCCTACTGTAAACATCAAGGTACATTATTATTATTGCTGGCACTGCCTATTAATAACTGGATATTGGAGCTGGGTTTCCAGTGACATATTTAATCTGCTTTTGATTAAACCAAGCCTTCAATTATTCTTGGATAATACTTCCTTGAATCATACTTTTGAATATTAGAAGCAACAACCTTTCTCTTCTTTTTTTCTCATGTACTTTTAAATTTGTCCACGTCTTGTAGAAATGACTGGAGGTGTACTACATGCAGTTTCATGGCGGCCAGTCTTCCGGGACATAGAGCTCCCTTCCCAGAACAGGTAGACTGGGAAAGGCAACTTCCTACTGAGACAGTGCTTGGTAGGGTTATTCAATTTCTGAACTTGCTGCTGCTACCAAGGCTGTTAATTAGTACCAACTATGACAGCTTATGGCATGATTGGACTCTTGTTCAACACAAATAATCATTAGTTGCTAATAACCTTAAATCACTGTGAACAAGACAGAGATTGACCTCGTGACCTAAATGTTCCAGGGGATGCTTAGAAGCTATGAGGTCTCGTGTAATGGATGAAGCTGGGTGTCTGGCTTGAGAGCTGGGAATTATTTTCTTAGTCACAGGAATAATTTCTTGGAACAAATCATATATGATATTGAGGCCTTAATTTACTTGATCTAAATAATGAATATTTTACCTGACATGGTATAGTGGGTCTATAAAATTCATATCATGCAAAAAAGACATATAGGAAATGCATGAAGTATTTCCTACAGATTTTGTTTGCATCTTTGTCAGATTTAGGAAATGTCACTTTTCTGTTTTCTTTCCACAGTGATTAGGATGGTTAGTTCTTTCCTATAATCTCAAGATAATGGGTCACCTAAGACTGACTTGACTTAAAGTAGAATGAATGGAAAATAAAAAATGACACCCTCGAAACATTTAGAAGATTAAAAAATGGCAAGTTTGTAATACAGTTCTTTTTATGTTTTAGATGTACTTAATATTTGGTATAACAGTTACTGAATTTCCACATATAATTATATCTAGAAACAGACCTATAAAGAATGACCTTAAAACATAGAATTAAACAGAACATATATTTGATTTAACAAGTTGAAAGTTTTTAAGGTAGCATAAGGATTATAGAAATAAGAATATAAGAAATATAAAAATATAATAAATAAAATATTAGAGATCTCCCAATGGCATTGCTAAATCGCCTTGTTACAGCATTACTATAATAGATGCTTTAACTGGTAAGGCATATAAATTAGCATGTGTTCAATGTTCTCTGTCATAGACTAAGAGTCAGAGTCCTGGGTTCCATTGTTAACAATTTGCCACTCACCTGTTGCATAACATCAATAGCGTTCGAGAAAGTTGCTCACACCGAACCCTCAAAGATGGGTGATTATTTCTGCTCTACCAATGGTGGAAGTGGAGACACATGATTGTCAACACCCCTGTCATAGCCACTGAAGTATACATAAACACCAAACATCACACATGTATTTTCTAAAATGGAATTTTACTTTTAGACAAGCATAGTTGCTACTTTCCTTTATTAAGATTGCTTTATAGATATGTGTGCATTATTAAGAGATCATATATGTCATTGGTTTAACAGTTGTTGGTCTCAACCAGAAGATAATTTGGGACAAATAAAAATGGACTTAAAAATTCGCCTGGCTTCTTTTGGAATGATAGCTTAGGGAAAGTTAGAGATAGGAAAAGGGAAATTCTTAGGTTTTTAAGAGTTGAATTCAATGACTATGATATTCTTGGATGATGGTAAGGTCTAGAATTTTTGTGGTAACATTTAGTGTGTGTTCTCAGCTTGAAATGTTTTATTCTAATTGGCTCAACTAAGTTTTAACTTTTCTTTATCAACCAGGCATGGGTAAATTGTGCTTATGACAAGAAGATGCTTAATCTAGTAGTAAAAACTTGTATTTATTGGGTGTCTGCCATGTCCCAAGAATTCAACGAGGTACTTTTCACATATATTCTCATTTTCACAAAAACACAGTCCAAATTGATGGAGAAATTAAAAGCCAAATGTAAATGTATTTCGATTCTCATGAAGCATAGGGCTGGTTCTTGGCAAAATTGTAGCTGTTTTTC
The DNA here is from genome assembly GCA_008750895.1 of Mirza zaza. Lineage (NCBI taxonomy): Eukaryota > Metazoa > Chordata > Mammalia > Primates > Cheirogaleidae > Mirza > Mirza zaza. Next base: position 5,933 of record VSMD01010949.1, read on the forward strand.
TTTGGTCTTTCCAGCTTCCCTTTTTCTGTTTTCTTCCCTAAATCGCTGCCCCATGAATCCCTGCTCTAAAGAAAGTACATTATGTTGGCCATTTGCATCTTATGAATATTTAAGCAATATCGAAGACAAAAATCCAAGAAATTCTAATGCAAATATATAAATAAGAGCCAAAACTTATATTAGGAGGAAGTCCTGGTTGCTTACTAATGTGCAAGAATCTAGAACTCTCTGGGATACCGAGACTGAGAATCACAGGTGCTTGCAAAAACTTAAGGTTACTGCTGGACCTGAGGAAAGAAAACACAATTTCTTCAGCTATGGGGAAAATTATAGAATTGTAATTCCAGAAATATTCTACAGAGGTATTTTATTATTGTTATAAGCTGTAGGTCCAGAAGTATAAGAGAGAATATCTAAATTAGTGGCAAATCAAAGAGCAAAACACAGTTTGTTTTCTTTCTACTCCCATAGACTTTGTGGAGCCCTATATATGTGTGTCCCTGTGTGTGTGTGTGTATGTGTGCATGTGTGCCCATGTCTGTGTGGCCATGTCTGCAGGCTGGTGTCTGTGCATCTGTGCTATGTGCATGATTTGCTAGAAAGAAAAAGCATAGAAAATGCAGAATACCACGATAGTTGTCACTGAGTGATATCACCTTCACGAAACAGAATCAGAATTTTTTTAAGCTATAGTCTTGCTGTGGATAAATCTACATCAGTTTAGATTCATGCAAGAAAAATGAAGCAAATGTTCAAAGGAAGTTATGGATATAAAAGATAGGGAAGGAAAAAAGTAGAAAAAAAATCATCCTAACGTTGTCAGTTTCAAGTCAGGGAAATGTGATAAAATGTCCAAGGTGTGACAGCCATGAGTCTACTAATGGATAACTGGACATTCTGTAAATCTTGCTACATGGCCTGGTTTGGACCCTGTTTCTGCCTGTGCATTGAGAATAATCTTTGAAGAGAAATGTGGGCCTTCTGACTGCTTAGATTATTTTTCTAGGATCAGCACTATAATCCAGGTCAATGAAAGGATATCGGCGTAGGGGTTCCATCGTGGAAACAAAAGCAGGTTTTCATGCAACATATGCTGTAGGCGAAGTAATGGATTGTTGGGTTCTGGGCACAGGATGTACTAACCGATATGTGCTAGGTTCATTACAGGGAGAGCTTGAAGCATCCACCAGGGTTACAGTCAACAGTTATTAAATCCATTTCCTACTTAAGTTCTCCAAGGTTCATCACAGGTCTCCTTCCTGAAGTGACCTGATTCTTCTGCGAATGTATGGTGTGACTTGCAAAGCTCCTCTCAGTGTAATAACAGTACACCCTTTTCATTATTGTCTTTTTCTCTAGGGCTGGGCATTTTTCCCAGCTGGCTCTTATTTGGCTCTTGAGAAATCAAATCCTGTCCTGGCTCTGTGGATATCACCCTACTGCTTTAGTGTTTTATTATTATTTAATATTTATGAATGTGACATCATAATCATCTTATGCCCATTGCCAACTTCCTTAACCTCATTTTGACAGTGTGTACCCATGGGGCTTCAGGTGCTCTGCGAAAATAAAGGTGCAGCTTTCAGATGGCAGTTCAGTGAGATATCATTAGTGAGTTGCTGTTTAGCATGTTTTCTCTGCATCCTTTTGGACGGTCTCAGTCTTGCTGTCAGCTTTTCTGCAGCACGGATTATTTTTTGCTGCTCTGAAGAACACACCATCAAGTTTCATTTCATGCACCTATACCTGAAAAGAAAATATCAATCATTTTCCAGTCGTTAAGTGCGGCAATTTCACTACTGATTTACAATCTGATAAAATCTCAAATTTCCTTAAGGCGTTATTCTAGAACCAAGCCCTTGAGAGTTCCTATCATACATATTTAAGTTTTGCGGTAAACCTAATGCAATTTCATGATAATTTTGGTGATGCCTTATTAAAACTCCTTGTAGTATAATTCAATCCCACCATCCTGCTTTTAATTGAGGGGAAGAAAATCTGAACTGTAATATCAACAGCTGCAACCACTTTATAAAAATGTTAAGACAGTTAGCAAAGCCCAAACAGATACAAATTACTATTATGTAAATTATAAATTCACACACACACACATCTGCAGCAGACGAGATTTTATGGAGCTATAGGTAGGTGAAATTTACATGCACCCCACGACCAAGTCTTATATTACATAAATGACCGACTTTCCCACCTGCTTCCCCTTCCATTTCCTCTGCTACACAGGTCCATGGAGAAATAGCCCACCCTCAGTATTCTCATCACTGCTTGCTTTATTCCTCCAGCTACTATTTCCTTTGATGCCAGAAGTCCTTCCTTTCCCTACCATAACTCCTAGAATGACTTTTCCCTATATTTGAAGTCACAAGGCTATAAACCCTGCTACAGAGAGTTGTGGTGCAGCCGGTGGTCCTGCCTGCTCTCGAGTCCAAACCACCAGGCATGGAACCAGCTTCTGAAAGCATCACTGTCTGTTTCTCTCCATCCTTGCCAATGAGAGTCCCTGTCTAGCCGCTGCACAGCTCCCGCTCAGCCTGGCTCATGCTGCTACCAGTCCAGCCTCCTCTCTGGACCTCTGTTGGTTCCTGGGGTGAGGAAGAGACATTCCCTCCTTTTCCCCATCTTCCTTTTATCTTTCTTCCCATCCTTACATTCTTCCTGTTAATGAATGCAAAGCATTAGCTATATAGACTTGCTATATTACTTCTTTAAACTTGTTGTATTATTTAATCTTCATAAGAATGCAGCTAAGTAGGAGGTATTATCCCCATTTATAGATGATGACACTGAGATTCCATCTGGTTAGGAGATTTACCCCATATTACAGAGCAAGTGCCAGGGGAGGGAAATAAGTCCATGTCAGTCTGATTCCAGGCCTGAGCTGGGATTTAAAATGCTGATTTCTACTCAGTATAAGTGCCTATTTTTAAGTGGACACAATGTGAAATTACCCTAGCCATATTTTGATGACAAACCAACCAAAGTAGTAGACTTGACCTGCCATCGGGATCATGATGTGGAATATTGTGGCAATCATGTCAATGAAAGCATGTATAAACATGTTTTAAAAACACTATTAGCAGTGTATATTTCAGATAATGTCCTTTAGCAGATGGACATTATTACTACTTTTTATTGCACTAAATTACTATGACTTTCAACTGATAGAATATTAAATTACAGTGTCTGCAAGGTATTTTATTCAAGCACTGACTTGTCTTTCCTTTAAACTAGCTAAGGGTGGGTCTCATTGATTCCTATTCCTAGGAACACCAAAACTAAAATTCTCTCCAAGAGATTTTGTATATTTATGCTAGTGATCCAAGCTCATCCTTCCTTCTTTCTATTTCTTTATTCAACAAACATTGGAGTGCCTAATACATTCTGGGCTCTGTGCACAGGGAACATACGCCCCATCCATGGCAGCTAAAGATGTGTCTGCCTTGGAGTCACTGGATCTCTAGTGCCCACCAATGTGACGTGCAGAGTTGCTCATCTGCTGGTGATAAGAGTAAAATGATACAAATCTCTGATATCATTTTAAGTTAAAATTTTCGTTGAGATAAATGTAGATTCGCATGCAATTGTAAGAAATAATACAGAGAGATCCAATGTACCCTTTGCCTAGTCTCCTCGATGGTGACATTTTGTAAAACTGTAGCATAATATCACAATCAGAATATTGACATCGATGCAATCCACCAATCTTACTCAAATTTCCATAGTTTTACCTGCTTTTGGACATCATTTTAACAATTCCATAAGCAAGGCCAAAGGGAAAACATTGATGTCTATTGTTTAAGACTTTCATATAGTTAGAATTAAACTGCAAAGTCTGTAGAAACCATATCTCAATGTCTAGTCCAGTATATAGATAGTAACATATAGTAACAGCTGAAGGAAAAAATCAGATACTGGAGGGTGTGTTGTAATAAATTATCATGTATGAATTCATTTATTCACATTCAGCAAATAATTATTGAGTGAGTCCTTTGTGTTAGGCCTGTGATGCAATGATGACTTAAATCACAAGAATGCATAACTAATGCTGAGGTGAGAACTCTGAAATAATGGGACATCGTACAATAAGATTTTTAACAAAGGCACTAAAATTCCTCTTGGGAAACAGTGCCTGAGTTGAGAGCTGAAGGGTGAGTGAGGGTTAACTCGGAAAGCAGGGAGAGCCGGGACAGGCAGTGAGGGTAGGAGATGGGGAGGTGGGTTACACAGAGGGGGCAGAGGTGCAAAGGCCCTGTGGCAGGAAGGGGGAACTGGAGGGTTGAGGAATGGCAAGAAGGGCAGCTGAGGGTGAGGGGAGCACAACTGACGCGCACCGGGGGTCTGGACTGTGGGCTTGATTCTGAGAACTTTTCAAAGGCTTGATAAGTTTTACTTTGGAAGTGAGCAGCATGATCAAACTCGCGTCCTCAAAAACATGCTCCGAATGCTGTCTAGAAAGAAAGCTGAATGGTGAGAGTACGAAGCGGCCGTGGGCTGGCGGCGCAGAGGCTGCTGGGGGTTGTTCAGCTCAAGGTAAACGCTAGTTTGAACTGAGGTTTACGACACGCTGCGTGTGAAGTTTTCAAAGGCTTCCTAGTCAACTGCAGACAGAGAAACTGAAGACAAAATTTGGGCTGCATTTGTTTGTAGAAGTGGGTGGAGTGCCTTTTGGGTGCCTAGTGAAAAGACAACTGTAGGAGCAGGTTCTTCTTTGGGAGGGACAAGGACACCCATTGATGTGCCTTTGGGCACAACCTGGAGGCCTCAGGGCGTTGTCTTGCCACTGGGAGCTGAGGGGACACTCTTCTTCAATCAACCTTGTGAAACTTCCCTTCATACCTGAACTGTCTTGTGGCTCTGGGGCCATTTGTGAAAAGCAAGGAGAATGACAGGCTCCCAGTGTGCTGAGCAGCTCTCCTAAGACCTAAGGCATAAGAAAGGTAGCATGTTAAAAAAAAATGAGAAAAGGTAAGAAGAAATAAGGAAGGGAGAGGAAAGGAAGGGAGGGAGGGAAATGTGAACAGAATTTGCAACAATAAGAACAAGGAGAGAAGATGCATGGAGCAAGGAGTGCCGTCCGTTTATCAGAGCTCCCCTGTGGGTGCAGCTCCTGTTCCCCCACCATGATGGGTGGCAGGGCTGCTGTTTCTTTGGAGGAAGAGGGTGGCAACCTAAAGAGCCCAGCTGGTGTCTGCTGTGGGGGAGTCTTGGGCGCTGGAGGGGTCCCTGATGAAAAAGCAGCAACGGTGTCACAGAAGCCATTGGAGGGATCGGGCAGGAGTGTGTAGATCCACTTTGAACATGAATGGAGGATGACATTGTACTCTACTTTCAGAGTCGGGTTTCCAAGTCTACCTGAGACAGTTGGTGTCTAAGCTTGTTTATCCTGGCAGACAATGGTTTCTTTTGTGTGTGTGCTTTAACAATGAACTCGAAGAGAGAAAAGGAATACCTCTGAAGTGTTTGGATGACAAATAGATCTTACAAAAACATTCTAAAATAACCCAAGTGTACCTGAATTTCTCAAAAAATCAAGTGAAGTAAAAGAAAAACAACAGTTATGTAGGGAGCGTAGGTATATTGCTGTTTTCAAATATTTTAAAATTTCTGATTAACATGCAGAAGATCCGCAGCCGCAGCTGCGTTTACCTATATCAAGGATCAAAGTAGAAGAAAGGACATCTCTATAATCCAAGAGATAAATAAAATTTAATTTACTCTGGCTATATGGTTGGCCTTTGAATAACATAGGAGATAGGCCACACACACCCCCATGATGCTGAAAATCCACTTTATAACATTGGACTCTCCCCAAACTTAACTACTAATACCTGCTATCTACCAGAAGCCTTACAAATAACATAAAGAGTTGATTGACACATATTTTGTATGTAATAGGTATTATATACTATATTCTTACAATGAAATAAGCTAGAGAAAAAAATATTATTAAGAAAATCATGAGGAAGAGAAAATATATTTTCTGTTTGTGAAGTGAAAGTGGATCAGCATAAAGATCTCATCCCCGTAGTCTTCACAGCGAGCAGGCTGAGGAGGAGGAGGAAGAGGAGGGGTTGGTCTCGCTGTCTCAGGGGTGGCAGAAGCAGAAGGGGCGGAGGGCGTGGGAGAGGAGGCAGGAGAGTCAGACACACTCAGTGTAACTTTATGGAGATACATGGTAATGTCTTTCTGACTATTCTGTTTTTTCACTTTGTTAAAAATGTTTCTATACAGTACCAATCCTGTTTCCACAGTTTGCTTTAGTTTCAGTGCTTGTATCATAGAAGGGTTCATATCATAAAAGAAGTCAAAAGCAGTCTTGAATAATCAGAATCCTTCTGCCAGATTCTCTAGTGTCAATTTGTTTTCTGGCACTGTTTTATTTTTCCTTTTATTTCATCATATTATAGGGGTACAAATATTGTTGCGGTTACATATATTGCCCCTGCCACCCCTCCCCCCCACCGTGCCAGAGCTTCAAGCGTGTCCTACCCCCAGGTGGTGCCCAACGCACCCTTTATGTAAGTATACACCCTTCCCCCTCCCCTCTCCCACTTGCTCATCACCCGATAAAAGTTTGGGTTTTTTTTTGACATTTTGGTTACATTGTATATCTTTGCCTCTCTCTAAGAAGGGTTAGAGGTATTCCCTTCCTCCCAACAATGTACTGGGTTTTTTTTTGTTTTTTTTTTTCCCCCTACATCTTCTTCCTTGTTGTCTGGCACTGGTTTGGAAGCACTCATCTCCACTTAATCATCTTCTTTTAATTCCTCTGGTGTGGTGTGTATTAGCTCTTAAATTTCTCCTATATCTATTTCTTGAAACCCTTCATCCTTCACTGTTTCTGCCATATCCATAATCTCTTTCATGATTTCCTTGATTGGCTCAGTCATAAATCATATGAAGACATGCATCACATCTGGACACAGTTTTCTCCAGCAGGAATTTGCTATTTGGGGCTTGATGACTTTTGTGGCATTTTTATAACAATAATGGAAACTTCAATGGTGTAATCCTTCCAAGACTTTCATGATGTTCTCTCTATTGAAGTTCTTGTCCACTGCATTGACAATCCTTTCTATCAAGTATCATGTGTAATGAGCCTTCAAGGTCCATATATGACCCCCTCACCTAGAGGCTGAATTACTCAAGCTGTATTTGGGCACAAGTAGACCTTTCAACGCCTTTTGTGTTGAACTCATGAAGTTCTGGGTGGTGTGGAGGATTGTTCAATATCAAAAGAACTTTACAAGGCAGTCTCTTACTGGCAAAGTTTCTCCTGACATCAGAGATAAATCATCTATGAAACCAATCCAGAAAAAGTGTTCTCATTGTCCAGGCCTTCTTGTTGTACAATCAGAAGACTGGCAGCTGGTGTTTACCTTTTCCCTTCAAGGGTCAGGGGTTAGCAGCTTTATAGATAAGGGAAGTCCTGATCATAAACTCAACTGCATTTGCACAAAACAGTAGAGTTAGCCTAACCCTTCCTGTCTTAAATCCTGGTGCTCACTTCTCTTCCTTACTAATAAATGTTCTCTGTAGCATTTATTTCTAGAATACGACCCCCTTTGTCTACATTAAATCCCTGTTCAGGCAGATATCCTTTCTCCTCAGTGATTTTCTTAGTGGAGTCTGGGAACTTGTTGGCTGCACGTTGGTCAGAAGAAACTGCTTCTCTTGTTGTCTTGACATTTTTTAAAAAAGCCAAACCTTTTTCTAAAATTATCAAACCATCCTTTGCTGGCATTAAATTCTCCAACTTTAGATCCCCCACTTCCCTTTTGCTTTAAATTATTATATAATGATTTTGCTTTGTCTCAAATCATATTATAGTCTCCATATCTGCATTTCATGTAGCAATCTTGCACCCATAGAAAAGCTGCATTTTCAATACAAGATTAAAAGGTATTTCACAAAAAGTGCAGGATTTTTGCAGCTGCTAGCACAGCTGCAGCAGTGGCTTCATGAATTTCCTTTTCTTTTTTTTATAATGATTCTTACACTGGATTCATTTATCTTGAAATGGTGGGTGACAACAATGGAGGCTACAGACTTTAATCTATGGTACATACCAAGCAATTCAGCTTTTTCTTAAAATATCATGACTTTTCCCTGCTTCTCGGGAGCACTTCCAGCATAACTAGTGGCACTTTGTATGGGTCCCCTGGTGTTATTCAAGGTTGACAGCATTGCACTAAACATGATGAAAAAGTGACCAAGAGATTGCTTATTACTGTGATATGCAATTTATTGGAGAGATGAATTGTTCTTGCAGAGATGCTCAGAATCACATGCATGTAGCTCCATGTAGCTACAGAAGGTAGATACAAAATTATTATAGTAGTACAGTATGTGCTACAGTTAATTTTATCTATTTATGATTTAATATTTCATTTTTACCTTTGCTTTACATTTCTCTCAACTGCAAATGGTGCCATGTATGGTCTATAAGTGTGTGCATAAGTTTTCATAAATTTGAACTTTTTATAATAGATTTGTGTATTTGTTAGGGTAATGATAAAATAGACTAGTATCTACATATATTTTATGCATTCATTGACATACCTACTTTTTTTGATATTTTTTAGACTATGCAGTTCATCTATGAGTTTTTTCAAATTGTTGCGAATCCTCAAAAATTTTGCCAATATACTCATTGAAAAAAATCTGTGTGTAAGTGGATCGATCTATGCTGTTCAAATCCATGTTGTTCAAGGATCAGCTGTAGGTGAATAAATATGTTACAAAGAGGTCAATTTAGTATTAGTGGTTGAGACTGCTAAGTGTAGTTGCTTTGCTCACAGAGACACTACCTGGTGACTCAGCAAGTTCAGAATAACTAATTTTTGATATTATTGGCCTTTAGAAAATGGATTTTTTTCCTTTTGGCTACCATATTCATGTTCTAGTTCTTGTGTATAGGAAAGATTGTCAGTGCTGGCAGTCTGGGCTTTGGGGAAGTAGGGGCAGCTGGCTTGAAGGAAAAAATGCTGAAATTCTCAGGATGGCATTTAAGAAGTAATTGCAATTGTAAATGGCTGTCTCAGGCGGTGCCAATACAGATTTACCTCCATGAATATGACCTCTTCTTTCACTTGGAAAATTCAGGAAGATGCTTACTTTCCACCTAAAATAACCACATTTTGCCCACTTCCTTTTTATATTCTATTGGGGCAGATTCTGTTGGAATCTGTATGCCCTACAAAGCATCCACGGGCTGGTGTTGGCCAAGTACTTAGCTATTCTGCAAACTGTTTTAGGGCCAAATTTCTTTCTTAACCTATTGAATGAAAGAAAGAGAAAAATATCCTAAGGTAGAACAATCACAGGAAAAAAACATCTATCAACCAATTATATTTTCTCCTGTATCTCACTCATTTTTTTAGATGGTATTTGATTTACAAATCATTTTACTGTTTGAACTCAGAATGCTTTTCTCACAATACTGTTTTGCCTTAGGATTCTAATCTGTTTTATAAAAAGTCAGATAATTGGGGGGAATTTTCTGATAGCACAGGATCCTCTGTTTCTTGGTTGCTCTCAAATATTCTAAAGTGCTATTGTGTCGTGCTGTCCAAAGAGAGAGGAGAAAGAGTTTAACAATATGTAGAACTCTCCCAGGATAAAGGATTCTGAGAGTTGATGCTGTCATATGGCTGGGGAAAGCTGTAAAGCTTGAGGAATGATGGCCCACATTGTATGAAAAAGAATACCAACACTGAGGGACAGTGTAGAAAGGATCAAGAGGCTCAGGGAATTGGATATACCCTGTAAAGCTGGAAAACTCACCTGATGGCTATTTTCTAAAACAAGGCCCATAGGACACACCATCTATCAAAGCAATAGAGAATGCTTTGGCGGGAGAGACACCAACATCATGGAGAGGCCCCTGGTGACTGCTCTCCACGGGCCAGAAATGGTTGGAGTTGCCTTTCCAAAACTGAGCACTCTCATAGCAAGGAGAATGACAAGATTCTCAAGTAATAGAGGCCGATGGACATAGCTTGAATGTCAGAAGCCAGTTGGGTACGCTTATTGCGTTGAGCAGCAAGGCTGGAGTGGCAGCTGGGAGACTTGGGATGTACAACTGCTCTCTCGACATGGCTGATATCATGGTAATATGGTATCTCTAGGGAGCAAGATAGAAGGGAAGCCAACAAGGGTATTGCTCAATCTACATAATGAAATAAATCAAGAGTAGACAATCAATAGGCTACGCAAATAAAATGTCAAAATCTCGTATCCCTTTTCTAGATCTGAGCTAGTTTACCAATTCGAAACTTACTAAAGGAGAGACCAGATCCCCAGAGGAAGAGACATAGCAAAAATCACGACAAATGTGTATGGTAGTAATTCCCCAACTACTTCCACAAAGGAATCTATGAGTATTTACTTAACAACCATACATGGGGAAAGGGGAATAGCCCAACATTTTGAGGCATGTTAAACATAGAGCCTGAGAGCAATAGATAATACAATCCTGGCCCAGCTTTGACTCAAGTGGTTCAGAGATCTGCCCAGTGATTCTTTTCTCAGTCTCCAAAAGTGTTATTGAATGTAGTGGGCAGAAACCCCACACTGGTTCCTAAGCCTGCAGGGTAAGAGCAATCAGAAGGAAGAATGCCAAGTAAAAGCCTCAGAAACAGCCCTCCATTCCTATCTTTCCTTTCAGAGACTGCATTTCTTACTCCCCCAGCTATTGGGAATGTTGGATGTCAACAATGCAAAGCTGGGCTCCTCATCCTTTTCAACAATTGGGACACCCCTCCTTCCCAGGGAAGCCTGAATCTAATGGTTGATGAGAAGGATATAAAGCTGGCTCCTTTGCCCAATTTCCAACAACTCTGCTCTTGGCAAGCCTAGCTCCATAGCTCCCCGTGAGATTAGCTGAAGACATTGTGGTGCCCACTTTCTCTCTCTGTCCAGTTCTGCAAGTGTTAATCCCAAAGGTACTTCCCAATAACATTTGTGCATGCAAAACTCAGTCCCCTCAGAGTTGGCTTATCAGAACCAACAACATCATCCTTTCCCTTTTTAAAATAAAATAATTGTGAGACTTGCCCAGCAAAATAAACTTTGGACAGGCCAACTTGTCCAAGGTCTCAGGTATACTAAGACATCATTTGTCTGTGGCTTTGTTAATATGAAAATTACCTTGATTTAGTGAAAGGTAGTTTAGGAAGTAAATGAATGAGATGATTGTTTTGTTTGGGCTCAGCCTAGCATTTCTGTCAGAATTTGACATCAAAATATTCAAGATACAGAGGCGGTTCTTTCTTATAGGAGAGTTGTCTACTCTCTTTCAGTCACTGGGGAGTTCAGACCTTCCTCAAGCCACCCGCTGAGCAGAAAGGAGAGTCTTACTCTCTCAGGCTCATTATATGCAAAAGGGAGCAAACCTCTGTTGAAATCCCTCAAACCTGAAATGAATTCTTCTTTGTTCCCCTTCTCCACAGTAATTGAAGTAAATTATTGCTTGTATAGCAGTAAATCAGAAACAATTTCACCTTTCATTTTGATATTTTGAAATGAACTTAGTTTTAAATTTCGGAGACAAGATTGGCTTTTATCTACTGCTTTCAGAAGGCTATATAGCCAGTATATTTCGGGTACAAAACCTCAGACAATCAGGGAAAGGTCATAATATTTACTGAGTATCTACTATGCATCCACACTCTGCTTGGCTAATCCATATGCATTAATTAATTTAATCTTCATGAACATCATACACTCTAATTATTATTCTCATTATACGTAAAGTTGAGAGGTGAACTGACTTTACCAAAGTCATACAGTTAATAGCTGAATAATCAAGATTAGAACCCACATCTTAAATCCAAGTACAAAGCTCTTTCCATAGCTAATTTGGCTTAGTACTTTGTGACAAAAGCCCATTTCCTTTTACTTTCATTTTCTTAATATCTTAAAAATGTATCATGCTTATCTGTAATATTGGGATTTTACAGAGAGAATTAGACTCTATTGAAATTTTGTTTCATTTTCCAAAAAACAGAGAGAAATTTGTGGATTAATTGAGAAGAAAAATTCTATCTTTTGTAGCTAAAAGCAGTAGATTATGTTATGGAACTTTTAAAATTCTTTGATCTGTGCTTGGAAAACATTTTCACTTGTACAGAATAAGAATTTTGTATTTAAAATATAATTTATTGTGGCTTGTGTGTGTGTATGTGTGTGTTTATGTGTGTATCTGTGTATATATGCATTGGGGATTGTGTGTGTATTTAACTTGTATGACATACATTACTGTCTCTTGGAAGTGAATTAATGAACTATTAGAGTGATTTGAAAACATCTAACATATTTAGAAAATGAAAATCCCAACTTGCCGATGGTTTTAAAGGACACCAAGACAAACTAAGGGTTTCTCTAAATGGATGTGAAACCAATGATATTGTTCCCCCAGATAACGACAATACCGGAGGAAGAGGAGTGACCTTCTTCTCCCTGTGGTTTTCTAAAGGAAATAACTTTAAGAAATAACTTAATTATTTATGAAGTATTTATTATTAAATAAATAACTTAATTATTTATTAAGAAATAAATAATAACAAAGGAATAACTTTAAGAAATAAATTCTTCTGTTTCATCATGTTAGTTACAAGAAACCCTTCTGAGAAAGCTAGCAGAATATAATAGCTATAGCACTCTTTTTAATAAAGTAAATGGCTAGAAAGAAATAAGTAATTCTAGAAAGGATGGAGAGGTAATCATTTAAGTATACAGTGTCCCTTTAAATCAAGATCAGTATTTTGTGAGCAACACACATCTTGGTTTTCTTTCCACTGTGGGGGAGAGCAGGGAGTGCAATAGTTCACACCAGTGCTTCCAGGGCAAACTTCTTTGGTTGGAGGGCTGGAGCAGTGTCTCAAGGAGGTGTTGAACTGTTTGTCAATCCGATTGTATTTTCTGCTTGTTGCCACTAATGCTTTATTTTAGTAACTTGGGGTCAGTGTGTTTTTATGTAGGAAAACTGTAGGCAACCCACTAGAGTCTATTTTGAGTGGAAGCTGGGTAGAAGAGAAGGAATTGGGCACTGACTCAAGAGGGTTACACAAGAATCCGATTCAGTGCCCTAACAAATGGTGAATCCTACATGACATTGTAATTGTTCTATAAGTGCAAAACCTTTGGTTTAATTACTAAAGCAAACATTGCATTTTACATCCAACGAAAGCCTTGATGTTCGGTAGTTAAACTACTGGAGTGATAAAAGTTTATCCTTGCGTGTTTACTTTCTAATTTCTAAAGTGTTCTGTTTCATTCGATGTCTTTGAATGTTTAATATGACTAATCGCTTCTTGCTTTGGAAATGAGCATGTTCTTTGATAAATTGTTCAAGTGTTCAGGCATATAAATTGGAAAGATTTGGAGTCTTGACACTGTGTGTGGCATACCAGCTGATGAAGGGAACCTTAGTATCATATGCCAGGCAGATTCTTCAGCATTATGTATTGCCAGAAAGATTGGTGAAAAATTAACATAGACTTTGGAGGGTTAACTTCCTCTTAGTTCAAGTTTTTTAACAATTTATTGAATTAGAAATAGTTGAGCCATCATTGAACGGGTGAAAAAAATTATAAAGGTTTACTTTACACGTGCCCATACACACAGCCAGCTAAGAAATAAGATGTATTTTCTTAAGCATTCGTGAGGATTTGG
>VSMD01010950.1:0-16965 GCA_008750895.1 Mirza zaza
AAGAGAGAAAAACTAGTTGTTGGCACTGTTTGACCTCTAGCCAAGAGAACTTAATCCTCTGTGCTGCAACCAACAACCTTAAGTGGTGAGAAAGAGAGAATAAACATAATGCCTATTATATAGCAGGGACTTTCCACATAACTTCTCCCCTTAACTTTTATTGCAATCCTTAAAGTCAATATTATTTCTATTTTACAGGTGAGGAGAAAGAGGCTTTGGAATAACTTGCTTATGAAGTGGTCCTTTGTAAGGGAAATTCATTTGTATAGGCAATAGGCTTCTTAGACCAAACTAAAATGATTGCTGGCTGTCTTCAGCCGCCTTCTGGGAAGGCATGAGTTAGTAAGGTTATGTAACCAAGGTGTTATCTCCCATGTGAATTCATGTGATCATCCTTTCCAATGGCATGTTGCCACTATTGTTCTGAGCCACATATAAGTGCTTGCCATGTTCTTGGCCATGATCTCCCCATGGCTGCATCCTCTGCCCCGCAATAAAGAACATGTCTCACCTACCCACTGCCACAAGTCTATTCTTTGAATTCCAAGAAGCCTACTCTGGCGCACTCTCTAGCCACAGAGCCCACTCCCCACTCCCTTGGAGTTGACCAAGTCTAGGGCCTTTATGTGATCCTCTCCATTATGCATTTAGCTCTAGTATCTAGTCGAAAATGACTTATCCTTCCTAAGGCACCAGGTGATTCATTATTAAATCAAATTAGATAAATCCCTGAGGGTTGGGTGGATGGGCGAACAGTGGGAACTGTCAATTCCATTACTCAGTTGGTCTTTATAGAGCCCATCATCCTAAAATGGGAGTGGCCAGCTGCTTGCTGTCTTTATAATCAAGGAGGCTAGTGAAGCGGAGTGGGGGGTAATTTGGTAGGGGAAGGTTGATGAACTGAGGTGTAGGTTTTAAACTCACATTTGTTACTTCCCTTTTTCAAAAATTATTAATACCTGGTAACAGTGCAATGAAGTCGAGGTACTATGGACCGCGAAGGCAGCACGTGCGCGACTGCTATTGCCACCATTACATTCTAGTATAGAAACATGTGCAAAAGTCGCCTTAGCCTTGTTCTCAGTGGCAGCCACCAGACGCTAATGGCAATCTTAGCTTGGGGCGCAGCTAAGTAGTTTCTCAGAATGCTTTAGTTAGCAGCCGCCACTGACCCAAGCCTCCCATCCCAGCCAGGAAGCCCAGAGGCCTCCAATGAAGAAGCTGGAGCCTCAGCATCCAAAACCAGCCCCGGCTGTCTCCCCACCTTGAACAGCTCCCTGTCCTCCTCTCCTTTTTGAACACCATCCTGACCCTCCCCTGTCATTGTTGACCCTGAATCCGATCCCATCATTGTTCAGGAACCCAACCCCACGACCCCACCACTTGCTGTCACCAGCCCAGTGGTCCCATCAGCTGTCATTGCCATCTCTGCTGCCTCCTCAGAGTCAATATTCTAGGAGGTGGAAAAGGAACCCGTCAAATCAAGCTTTGGCAAAACATCACATTAGGTAATTTTGATGTCCTTCAAAAAAGACTCCATATTTAGATGTGCATTTGCAATGCTTTGGTACCATCTGGCCCTCTTGCTTTTGTGCCAGGAAGATGTGTCAGTGCTAGTGAAGTAACAGTAGTACTTGCGGATAAGGTATAAGTGCTCTGCAAAGCAGGTTATAGGATTGACTTAGTATTAGGGTAGCGGGGACCACCAGGCCAGAACTAGACCATTTTAAGAAAATATGAATTCTGATTTCAAAGATGAAATGACAGAAGACTTGCCTATGGGCAACCAGAGGGTGAAAACTTTTCCAAAAAAAGGATACTGACAGGGAAGATGGAGAAAAGGAGCTAATTGATTACAAGTCTTCAAACTCTCACAAATACATGGTTTGGAAGCATATTTGGCGGCAAGGATAATGTTCGAAGTCAGTTTGCATAGAGATGTACAGGAATTGTGGGTTCCAGAAAAATCAGAGAGCAGGATTTGACACAGTTAGACAGAAATCCTCATACTGTGTTAACAAATGAAGAAGAGGATGAAATCTCTTCAGAAAAGCAGAGAAAAGAGGTATGTAAATGTGTTACTTAAAATAACTGATTGTTGTTCAGGACAACCTCAAACTGAGGTTACAAATAAAAACCATGGTGAAGGATCAATGGATGATAACAATTTATGTATTTTTCTCATTCTAATTAAGGGCTTGGATAAATGCACAAAAAACCCACATAAATTCAGTGAGAAGAAAGAAGGCAAATAAAAGCAAAAAAATAAAAAATAAAAGTCTGAATCAGCTATACACCACGTCTGCCGAACATCAAAGCACCTGCAGATATTTACAAAGATTTTGTTGATGTGATGAGTGGTGAATAAGCCCCTCTCCCTAATTGATTTCGAAGCCTCCCAAAGGAAAGATTAGTAACACCATTGCAAGCATTGCTGCCAGCAGTAATGAATAAGAAAGAGGTCTGGGGAGCAGTAGCTTTGAAGAAGCCACTTGCAGTACCAATAAGGATACTGGGAAGGGGGAAACAAAGGAAGATGTGCTTTCATCTGAATCATCTGAGATGACTAAAGAGTGCCATCTCAAGCCACTGCTTTTTCCATGCAACCAGAGAGCAAAGAGAAGGATCAGAAGAAAAAAAAAAAAAAAACTTAATAAAGGAGTTCAAACCTCAAAGGCGCCAGGGTGCAGTAGAAAAATCCAGGTCCAGTTCTGAAAATGAAAGTTTGCCCTGTTTGGCAAATTTACAGAATAGATATATTCAGAAATGTAGTTTGTGATAAAAATAATCTTGTTAATTTACAACAGTCTCTTTTTCTTATAAGTATTAATTTGGGGAAAAATAATGAGAAACAAATGTTGACTAGTTATAGCCAGAATATTTTATTAATTCCAAGGTATTCTGTAACTTGGTCTTTGCCTTATGATACAGAAGTAACATTTACAATTATTGTCTAAAAGAGTATTGTTTGCATATGTTGCTTCTTCAACCTAAATATATAGTTTTGTAAAAGATCATTACAAAAATGTAAACTGTCATTTTATTTACAATAATACTCAATGAACTGTTTTTGTAGCTTACAGGTATTTTTGTACCCCAATTATTGAACGGATACTTTAAAACCTATTTTCTCCTGGATAGTTGTTAATAACATAGAAGACAAAAATCTATGCTTACTCTGATAAAGTTTATTTGCAAAAAAAAGATGTTAAAGAGAATTTTGAAATTAGAAAACCAAATGCTGAAATATTTGTTGTTGCTGCTGGTTTGTTTCTGCTTTTGTTTTTTTATAGCAAAACACCACCGATGTCTCTTGCTTTCACAAAACCCATAAGGTAAAGTGTAAACACTTAAGTAGTACATAAAAGGCTTTTTGCCTACCATTCTGGCAACCACTCTTGGTCCTGAATGTAGTTAAGACACACTGAACTTCATACCGTTCCCCCAAACATTTCACTCACTTAGTTCACGCTGTTGCCCCTATAATGTCTCTTCTCCAGTTTATCTGCCAAGAAAATTTCTATTTATTCTTCAAAACTAGCTCAAAAGTTATTTTCTTTTAAATGTTTTTCATGTCTTTGCCAGAAAAAATGTCTCCCCATTTCCATGGCAACTTCTCATATCTATTCCATCATATTTACATTACAAATATCTGTTTCCCACTAATATCCACCAGCTATTAATCCTTAACACCTAAGATGGACCTTGACACATCAATTAGCATTTCCTCAAACTTCCTGAAAGTTTGATAAGTAAAAAGAATGGAAAACGAAGCTTTACCATGAAAAGGCTTGGGGTTAATAAAATACAGGAGCAATTCAAGGGCTTTCAGTATCCAAACTAAAAGTAGTTGCTTGGAATTATTTGTCAGTATTGGAATTGGATGACAAAGGAACAAGACTGACAATTTCAGGGCCAGAAAGAGAAAAGTGAGGCTCTGAAGGATAAAATGGGTCACTTAACAAAGAGATGTAGACGATGAGTGGTAGAGAGGGACACTTAAATCTCCAGGCTTTGAACGTTAAATCCAGTTCTCTTTATGTATACACACCTTCACATGGCACTCAAGGTTGTCCATGGCCTGGCTCCATTCTGCATTTTACGCTTTATATTCCACCATTTGCTTTCATGTGTGAGCATACTCTCCATAAACAGAATTCCTCTCTCACAAAACACACCCTTTTCTCCTTAGCTTCCATGCCATTGTTCCTAGGATTTCCTGTCTGCTCAAAATGCAGAACCACTGCCACTGTCCCCATGCAACTTTCGATTATTCCCCACCTGGATTTAAGCTCTGCCTCTCTGTCCCTATGTTTCATTTTAACACCATTGTTGTAACAGTAGCTAAAGACAGGCTTGGCACCAATCAGGTAAGGTAGGCTTAGGGATTAATGAAGGTCAGTCAGGGGATGGGTAGGCGCAGTAAGGAGGACAGTGTTCTAGAAAGGGAGCAGTAGTAGTTCAAAGGTCAAAGAGGGAGGTCATCACCTCTGGCTGGCTCATGCACTGTAGGATGCTCTCCCTCCGAGCGGAGGCTAAAGAACGAGTTTCCTCCTGAAACCGGCGGTGTCCCTCCTCAGTGAGCCTCCAGAGGCAAGAGCGAGGTTTTGCATTGGCCCCATCCTGAGGGCTTACTGGCGTCTTCTCGAAGCTGCCCAGGAAGCAGAGGTTGTGGCGAATAGTGTTCTTCCAGCCATCTGGAGCGGTACAGAAAAAGGGGAAATGCTGTCGGGTGAAATTGTAGATCTCTTGCACATTGAGGCCACAGGGGGGGCTGTTTTTTAACGCTAGGGCAATTAGGTGGCTGTAATTGAGAGGAGGCCGTGGCCAGGACCTCCTCTCCTGGCTGTTGATTGGCCACAGCTTCTGGCTCCGGAAGCACTCCCTTTTGTTAGGAGGCTGGAGGGCCACAGAAGAATTGTCCTCTTGTTCCTCAGTCTCCTCTTCTGTGTCCCAGTCACTAGGGGAAGAGATGAACCGCTTCCGTAAGGGAGACTGCTCACTTGAGGAAGATGGCAGGGACTCCACCACTGTGGCCTCTGAACAGTTTGACTCTTCATCCTTTAGAGGGAGCTGAGGGGAAGTAGGCATGCTTGTCAGATCCTTTTTTTTACTGGGCTTTGGGGCCTCCTGGCTGCCGAGGGGGCACACAATGTTGGGGTTCACCCACATCCACAGGTTGGGTTCACAGTGAGGACCATCTTTGTCAAGACTAGGTCTCTTCTCCTGAGGCACCTCTGGGGGCTCCATTATTCGGAGTCTGTATTTGGCAAGGTGCTGCTCAGCAGAGGGTTGCTGGTCTGTGGTACAAGGCAGAAATAACTCATTCCCCATGTCCCAGTCCAGAAGCCCTGGGACCTGGCCATGAAGACTGTACCAGAACTCACGATCTTTAAGTTTTAGGTCCATCTTAGTGGGGAGATAGGTGGAGGGAGACTTCCAAAAGAACAAAAGTCTCTTGAGCACTTAAAGTTTTTGCTGTAGCACTGTTTTTGATGTAGTAAATCTCATCCAGGGGACTCAGTAGGTTTGCCAGAAGTACTGGGAAAAGAGGCACTGATGCCCTGATTAGTGGTCAGACTTGGAAAACCTTTAGACTTCTGGAACAGAGCTCAGAACAGGGAAGTAACTAAAAGGAGGTTTTTAAGAGGAAAAAAAAAATTCAGGATGGAATTCCTGAACTTTCATTAGAAGCAGGAAGTCTCCACAAAAGACTTACAAACTTTGAACTACGTGCAAACTAAGGTGACTTGCATAACAGGTGATTATCTGGCATATCTTTCAACTCTTGTTGGATTCCTTTAACGAAGAGACAAATGTGTGCAAGATCACACGAGAGCCTTATATTTCTGAGTCTTCCTTAAATGGTTTAAAAATCATTTCATTTTTAAAGTTCCTTTGGTCTTTTGTTAGGTGCTTCCACTTTGATGATCTCAACTGATTTCACGACAGCCCTGCAAAATAACATAGTGGGTATCATTAACCCCATGCCACAGATATGGGAAGTGAGATCTACAGAATACTTAAGACTACACACTCAAGTATTATAGAAGAGCTATATTCATAGCCCAGGTCCTCTCATCCTTTCACGCTGCCTATTGTCTCTTGATCACATTCAATGCACTATATAAAGCAGGCAGCAATATGTGCAACCTGAGTTTTAGAGTAAGATGGTAACTATCAGAGGATGGCCTCTATTAGTCTCAAACCCATGCTAGAACCCAACCTTGCTGTTATTTTCAATCCCTTTTTTGGAAAATAGCTGGCTTCCCTCTGGAGAAGGTCACCTTCTCAAGAAATGAGTTCTGAACTATACTCTGAACAATAGGACTAAAGTTTAGCCATGCCACGTGAGATCCTGAAATCCTCAGAGCTCGTCTTTCCAGTAAGTTCATGCCAAGGATACCTGTAAGAGAAACAAAATAGGAAGGTTTCATTTAATCCAGTCTGTACAAAATCCATCTATAATGTATGTGATTTCATTAAAATCACTGTATAGGACTGTATCATAAACATATCTAGCAAATACCAGTGAGAACTATTGGAGGGGCACAATAATCTCCCTATGGTTTCTCCATTCTCTGGTCCTATTCTACTCAAAATCATGCTCTATGCAGGATTCCAGAGTGATCTTTCTACTGCATAAATATAAAATTAATAACAATGATATCAACTGTTAATACTCATTGAATGCTCTAAGCATTCTATATGATTTAACTCATCAGTCCTCAAAATAACTCTATGAAGTAGGTACTCTTATTATTCTCCCTTTACAGAGCAAAAAACATAAGGAACAAAGAAGTCTAAGTCACACACCTAGTAAAAGGCATAGCTGACTTTCAAACCCACACAGCCTGGCTGCAGAGCATGTGCTTTTACCCACTATACTCTCTGTTTTGGTACTACAACATAAAACCCTATCACTTAATGCAGCGTAAAAGGCCCTAAAGGATCCCACCCCTGCTTACCTTTACAGGCTAATTTATCACCCCAGCTTCTTTGCTTCATACTTCATGTCCCAGAGATATTGAAATGGCAGGATCTTTACCACATAACCCTCCTATCTTTTAATCATGTCCCTTTGCTCACCAACCTCTGCTTAGAATGGCCAACTACCAATTTCCTTTGCTTGGCTAACCTCCATTCATCTTTTAAGGCTACAGAAAGTCTTCTCTAATAAAATGCTGCTTCCACCTCCTTATAGGGAATTAATAGATTTCCTTCACAATGAAGCAATGACCTGGGCAAGGTAGGGGACTTAACCTGAAATATTAGCTTATTATGCCAACCTCAGAGAGCCTGGCAGCATATTAGCTCTCAGTGGTCCTTTACCCCTTAAATGAGAGCTCAAGTGTTATAGAATTTCTCTTCCATCTTCATCTGGGAATATAGTCCAACCCTCAAATATTGACTAGTAAAACTGGGTCATCACTGTGTATTCTTTCAGCCTCATTTAAAATATCCAATATTTATGTATTGAACATCTACCATATTTAAAGCAGTGTGTAACAGGCCTGACAGATAGTAAGACACAATACAAGAGGATATCACAGCCTAACAGGGGAAGACATACAAGTAAAAAGAAAATTAAAATACAATGTGATAAGTACCAGACACTACGTTAGAAGGAAAAAAACGAGGGACAAATTAATCCAAATGATAGGCATCAGAAGGGATCCCCATAGAAGACGCTGCTTGAGCTTAAAAGACATGCTACCCAGAAGCAGAGATATGGAGAACAGGCTAGCACATGATATCTGGTACTTTGTCTCTTAATTCTGCTACAGAAAAGGAGGCAGGAGCATTTTTTACATGCTCTGGAAAAATACTTAAATTATTATTTGTGGGTATCTTGTTTCCCAGGCCCTCACACATCCCAAGTGCTAATATAGGCAAAAATGTCAGTGTTTGATGAAACCACATGTTATAAGCAAAGTAGGGTACAACAATAACATAAGTCAAGTGGGAAAAGTGGTGGGTATTCATAATGATCCTGTATCCAAGAAATAACAAACATACATTCCTTTCAAGTATTTCCAAAGAATTACCATATACTAGGTTACAAATGAAATCTCAAAAATTTCAAATAATCTATAACATACATTTTCTCTGATCATAATGCAATTAACTTTAAAATGTAATAAAAAATAAAACAAAAAATTGCTTAGAAAGTTCAAAAATTGTTCCTTAAAATCTCATTGGTTTAAAGAAGAGTTCAGAATGAAAATTACAACATATTCGAACATGAACAACAATGAGCACATTATATTCTGAAACTCGTGAGATGCAAAAAAAAAATGACATTTAGAAGGGAACTTATAGCTGTAAATGAACAATTTTATTGAAAAGTAAAACACATTGAATACAAATGATGTCTTCTACCAAAAATATAAAAATTCCCAACAAAATGAATACACTTCATTAAAAAACATAAATGATAGCCTTAATCAATAAAGAGATATACCATGTTTATATATTGGAAGGCTCAGTATCATGAAGATATCAATATTCTGCATTTCACTTTAAAAATTGAATATCATTCCAGTCAAAATCCCAGAAGCAGACCTGGTACAGTGGCTCACAGTGGCTCACGCCTGTAATTCTAGCACTTTGAGAGGTAGAGGTGGGAGGATTGCCTGAGGCCAGGAGTTTGAGGTTGCAGTGAACTAGAATGATGTCACTGCACTCTAACCCGGGTAACAGAGTGAGACACTCCCTTTAAAAAATCCCCAAATTCCAAAAGGAATGTTTAAAAAACTTTTCAAATTGATCCTCAATATTATGGGGAAGAGCAAAAGTCCTAGAATACATAAGACATATTAAAGAAAAGACAGCGAGAGGATTTGTCCTACCAGATACTAAGACTTATTATAAAGCTATAGTAAATTAAGACATTTTATTAATAAAAAGACAAAAATCCCAAAGGGACAATAAAGTCCATAAAAAATTCCCCATCATCAATACTCTCTATTCCTCTTTGTTTTTCTCCTTAGCAGTTATTATTCTCTAAAATGACACATAATTCTATTACTTATTTTATTATCTGTCTCCACTCACTAGACTATAAGGTCAGTGAAGACTGAAATCATTGTCTGTATTTGTTTATTTCCAATGAAGTATTTCCAGTGCCTAGAAGAATTTCTGGCTCAATAAATATTGGTTGAATGAATAAATAAAGACCTAAATGTGAAAATCAAAACTGTAATTTTTATAATACAGGAGAATAAATATAATTATATCCTTGGAGTAGGGAACAATTTCTTGGAAAGACACAAAAAATTAGATTACATAAAAAATTAAAATTCAAACACACACAAGCCGTTATAAACAAAGGGTAAAATCAAGCTACTACAGACTGCAGGAAGATTTATGAGACACATAAAACAGGAACACATAAGGAAGTCAAATATATCAACAAGAAGAAACAACAAAGTAGAATAGGCAAAATATATGAAAAGGCCCCTTCACAGAAAAAAAAAAACCTGAATGGCCAACAAAAACACAAGAGATGTTCACTCTTAGTAGTAATCACAGAAATGCAAATTAAAACAAAGGTAAGGTGATGTTACACACTATCAGGTTAAAATAGCTGGTAAATTTAAAGATTCTTAAAACTTACAACCTGGGAATTCTAATTTTAGGTATATATTCCAGAGAAATTCTTGCATATGTGCACACTGAGAAATATATCAGAAAAACAGCACTGTTTGAAATGGTAAAACAAAAAATAGGTAACAGCCTAATGTCCATAGCAAGGAAAAGGATATATAAATTAGGGCATAATTGTTATAATGCACTACCATAATACTAGCATGTGAACCAAAGCCTCACATTTCAACATGGATTAATTTCAAAAATATAATTTTAAGGCTGGAAAACAATGCTATTATGATTATTTTAAAATACATAGGGAAAGTTTAAAACCATGCAAAGGAAGAAAAGAGAGTAGAATTAGGGAGGAATACACTGGGAGTTTTAACTGAGGCTATAATGTGGGAAAAACAAATTGATTATGAATACTAATTCACATCCACCTATTTGGCAAAAATTTCAAAACAAACAAACAATAACATCAAGCTTTGACAAGAACGGGGATGGGGGAGAGGTTAGTACTCTCATACATTACTTGTGGGAGTGTAAATTGGTGTAGCCATTTTAAAGACCAATTTTTCAGTGTTTATTAAATGTTACAATCCCAGTACCTTAAGATTCAGCAATTTTTACTTCTGTGTATGCATTCTAGGAAGCACTTGTAACTATGCTTTATGAAACATGAAAGAGGATGCTCCCCACAATATTGCTTGAAGTGCTGAGAGTTAAATATCTATAATATGGAAAGAAGTGAATTAAAAACACGGTAAAAACCATGGTAAGGAACAGTATGAGCTTTTAAGAAAAATTAATCCCTTATATGAAGATTTAGTACAATCCAGGAGAATTGGTAAAAAAAAAAAACAAAAAACTTAAGTTGCAGAAGGTTATTGTAAGTTAACACAGCTTTTCGTATCAAGGAGAAGATTCAGGTATAGGTAGGGATGACCAAAAGCCTACCTGTAGTGAGGACAAGGAACCTGATCTGGAAGAGCGGACCAAATACTGCCTTTAGACAAGAGACATAACCAATTATGGCGGCACTAACGTGAAAACCCGCTAATGCAAAAGAGAAACACTCTCCCGAGACACAGTTTTCCACAGGCCTTCCTGTGATATGATGAATCCCACGTGAGTGAATTGACCCATTGAAAAGAAAGACATTGTGATATGGGTGGGGCTAAATGGAAGCCCACCAATAGAAATGAGATAGAAGCTAGAGTGGGCGGGTTACCCATAAGTCCGCCTGTATGATGAAGAGGACCCTTATATGGGGAAGGCTGTCCAGTAGACTGCCTATAAAAGGAGACTGCTGTGGGCAGGCCTAACGAGAGGTCTCCCAGTTGAATAATAAGACCTTGGTGTTAACAAGGCTTAGCATAGGATTTTGGGTGTGATATGGAAGGTACTGGCATGTACTGAGATGAATAGAGAACTAGTTGCAGAGGATCCTGGTATAGGCAGAGATGTGCCAGTAGAAATGAGTAGAGCTTTTATATGAATGGAACTTCCCAGAGGCCTGCTTATACAGAAGAGAAGGACCCTGGTTTGGGAGGAAATGAATAAAAGTCTTCCAATAAAGCATAGAAAGACCTTGGGGGGCTGCGTTGCGAGGGTGGTTAACTAGAGGTTTGATATGATGGTAAAAAGGACTTGATGTAGGTGGGGCTGTCCAAAGACTTGCCTGTAATGCTGATGAAGAGGATGTTGTAGTTGGACCTGGCAGAGGAGCTTGACTGTGTTGAGAAGGAGCCTGAATTGGTTGAAGTATTACAGGCCAGTTTGTAAAAATTAGGAAAACCCCTATGTGGTGAGGTTAAAAAAAAAGAAGTCTGATTGTAGTAAAAAAGAGAATCAAAAATGGGCATGACTACGTAGAAGCTTACAGGTAGACAGATATATGCTTCTCTGGGAGCAGAGTGTTAAATAATAATGGAGTGGCAGTCTGGATCTGGTTCTGTGAGCAGTTCTGGAGTGGGTAAACCACAGGTCTGGTTGTAGAGTTGTCTTCAGGTATACTAGGAAGATGGGAAGGATCGCTTTGGTGTGAGAGACCTGGACAAGGAGTGTAGGTGTCTATGTGTGACTGTAAAATTTTAGAAACTTGTCATAAAGCTTTTCCAATATTTTTCTCTAAGATTTCATAGTTTTATCTTTTTTGTATAGGCTTTTTGATCCATTTTGAGTTAATTTTTTGTATATGATGTTAGATAAGGGTCTAACTTCATGTTTTTAAGTGTAGATGCCTAGTTTTCACAGCATAATTTGTTGAAAAGTTTGCCTTTCTTCTATTTAATGATCTTGACACCCTTGCTGAAAATCATTTGACCATACTTCTAGGCATTTATTTCTAAGCAATCTATTCTATTCCAATGGTTAATATGTCTTTATGCCAGTACCACACATTTTTATTAAACTACTTTATTGAGATATGATTAACCAAAAGCTGTACATATTTAATATATACAATTTGATGACTTTGGAAATAAGTACACACCCATGAAACCACAGCAATCTATGCCATAAATATATTCATCACTGTCCAAAATTTCTGTCTGCCCTCGTTGTCATTTTTTTTGCATATGTGTGTATGAAAGAAAATATAACATAAAATCTACTCTTTTGGAGAATTTTTACAAATACAATATTGTCAACAATAGGCACAATGATTAGTAGTTGATCTCTAAGACTTGCTCTTCTTGCATAATTGAAACTTTGTACCCTTTGATAAATAACTCCCATTTATTTCTCTCCCCAGCCCTTGGCAACCACTCTTTTTACACTCTGCTTCTATAAATTTGACTATTTTAGATTCCTTATCTAAATGGTGTCATAAGTATTTGTCCATATGTGTCTGGCTTATTTCACTTAGCATAATGTCCTCTAAATTCATTCATGTTGTTACAAATGGCAGTATTTCTTTTTTAAGGCTAATATTCCATTATATGTGTGACGATGTTTTCTCCTACCTTAATTTAGGTATAATTGACAAATAAGATTGTATATACCTATGGTGTACACCATTATTTTTGGATATACATTGTAAAATGATTACCATAGTCAAGCTAATTAACATATACTTCACTTGACATAATTATCTTTTTTTTGTGATGAGAATATTTAAGATCTACTGTCTCAACAAATTTTAAATATACAATTCAGTATTATTAATGATAGTCACCATGCTACACATTAGATATCCAGAATTTATCCATCCTTCCTAACTGAAATTTTGTACCCTTTGACCAACATCTCCCCATTTCTGTACCTTCTTCCCCTAGAAACCACCATTTTACTCTTTGCTTCTTTGAGTTTGACATTTTAAGATTCCACATATGAGATCTTCAAGTTTTTGTCTTTATGTACCTGAATTATTTCACTTAGCATAAAGTTCTCTGGTTTCACCCATGTTGTTGGAAATGGCAGGATTTTTTTTTCTTTTTAAGGTGAATAATATGTTATTGTATATATATACAGTCATGTATCACTTAATGACAGAAATACATTCTGAAAAATGTGCCCCAAAGACTATTACTTTTGTGCAAACATCATAGAATGTACTTACACAAACCTGGATGGTATAGCCTACTACATGCCTAGGCTTTATGGTATAGCCCATTGCTCCTAGACTGTAAATCTTTACAGCATATTACTGTATTAAATACCATAGGCAATTGTAACGCAATGATCTATATAAACATATCTAAACATAGAAAAGGTACAGTGAAAATATGGTATTATAATCTTATGGGATGACTGTCATATACAGTCTATCATTGACAAAAATACTATGCAGCACATGACTGTTTATAACCATATTTGCTTCATACATTTATCTGTCAATGGACACTTACATTGATTCATATATTAGGTATTGTGAATAATGCTGCAATTAACATGGGAGTGCATATATATCTTAACCACGTCAGTACCAGCGTTGACTATAGTTGATAGCCACAGATGAACATGCACAGCCCAGCATCAACTATAGTCAATAGCCACAGATGAACACGCACAGCGACTTTAGCCAACAGCCATGATATGAAGGCGCACAACCAAGCATCGCCTTTAGCCGACAGACGTGATATGACTTTTCTAATTTTTCATTTATCAAAATAAAATTGTGAAAATTTGAAAATAATGTAATGAAAACATATATGTATATGTTACTTATTCTGATTTACATTACGAGTAAATCTGCCTGTAAAGTAAAAACAAGCTTTCAGTGTTTTAAAGCTTTCCTCATCACACAAGAGCAAAACAGATTCATCGTCAATGCACAGCACAAACTATCGTGGGGACTATGAGTGCAAGCTGTGGGCAAGGTTTCTCGGCTGGTGAGCGCGGTACCAAAGTGGTTAAAGATAGTGATTTCATTTCCTTTGGCTATATACCCAGAAGCAGGATTGCTGAATCAAATGGCAATTCTATTTTAAATTTTTTCGAGGGAACTCCATGCTGTTTTCAATAATGGCTGCACCAATTTACATTCCCACCAACAGTGTACAGTGTTCCCTGTTCACTACATCCTTAATAACACTTATCTTTCCTTTTTTGATAATAGCCATCCTAAAAGATATGAGGTGATATGTCAGTGTGGTTTTCCTTTACATTTCCCTGATTATTAGTGATGTTGAACATATTTTCATATACTTCTTGGCCATTTCTATGTCTTTCTTGGAGAGACATTTATTCAGTTAATTTGCCCACTTTTAAATCTGGTTATTGGTTTTGTTTTTGTCTTAGTTATTAACCCTTTATCAGACATATGGTTTGCAAATATTTTCTCCCATTCTGTAGGTTACCTTTTCATTTTGTTGATTGTTCCCTTTGCTGTGCAGGAGCTTTTTAATTTGATGTAATCCCACTTCTCTATTTTTACTTTTGTTGTCCATGCTTTGGGGTTAAATCAAGAGAGTCTTTGCTCAGACCAATGTCAAGAAGGTGTTTATTTTAGGATTTTTATGGTTTGGGATCTTATGTTTAGATATTTATTTTGAGATGAATTTTGCATATGGTATAAGTGTCCAGTTTCATTCTTTTGCATGTGGATATACTGTTTCTTAGCACCCTGTATTGAAGGGATTATCCTTTTCCCCCATTGTATATTCTGAGCACCCTTGTCAAAGATCAGTAGACAGTATATGTGTGGATCTATTTATAGGTTCTCTATTTTATTCCACTGGATGATATGTCTCTTTTGGTACAGGTACCGTGCTGTTTTGATTAGTTTAACTTTGCCATAGATTTTGAGATTAGAAAATGTTTTGCCTCCAGCTTTGCTCTTTTTGTTCAAAATTGTTTTGATTATTTGGAATCCTTTTTGGTTCCATATGAATTTTAGGAGTTTTTTCTATATCTTTTTTTTCAGTTTGATTCCATTTATTGAAAGAGTAACAAATTGTTGAATATTAGACTAGGAAAGAATCGTAGAGATTTGTGTGTGTGTGTGTGTGTGTGTGTGTGTGTGTGTGTGTGTACATGTGCTTCCATCTTGCTATTTTATTTTTTAATGGGGCATAAATGTTTTTATTACATGGATATCCTGTATAATAATGCTTAAGTCAGAGCTTTTGGTGTGCCCATCACCAGAATAAAGTTCATTGTACCCAACAGGTAAGTTTTTGTTATCCCACACCCATCCCTCCTCCCTTCTTGGTTTCTCATGTTCTTTATATCACCTTGTGCCCATGTGTACCCATCTATTAGCTCCCACTTATTAGTGAGAACATATGTATTTGGTTTTCCATTCCAGAGATACTTCACTTAGAATAATGGTCTCCAGTTCACCCCACACTGTTGCAAATGACATTATTTCATTCCTTTTTATTGCTGGGTAGCATACTCCATGGTGTGTGTGTGTGTGTGTGTGTGTGTGTGTGTGTGTGTGTGTATACACCATATACTGATATTTGTACGTTTATTTCATAGCCTGCAATTTTACTGAATCTATTTATTAATTCCAACAAGTTTTTTTGTAGAGTCTTTAGTGTTTTCTACATATAACATCATGTTATCTACAAACAGATAATTCTACTTCTTCCCTCCTCACTTGGATGTCTTTTATTTCTTTTTCTTGCTTAGTTGTTGTGGCTGCAACTTCTCATTGTATTTTGAATAGAAGTGTAGAGAGTGGACTTCCTTGCCTTTTTCCAGATCTTAGAGGAAAAGCTTTCAATTTTCACCATTGCGTTGTTAGCTGTGGAGTTTTCGTATACGCCCTTTATTGTTTTAAGGTAAGTTCCTTCTATACCTGATTTGTTGAGAGTTTTCATCTGTAAAGGTTATTGAATTTTTTCAAGGCTTTTTCTGCATCTGTTGAGATAGATGATCATATGATTTTTTTCCTTCATTCTGTTAATGTGATGTATCATATTGAATGATTTCTATATGTTGAACTATTCTTTTATCCCAGGGTTAATTCACTCTTGGACATGGTATATACTCCTTTTAATGTGCTGTTGGATTGGGTTTGCTAATATTTTATTCAGAATATGTGCAGCCATGCTCATCATGGATATTGGCCTATATTTTTCTGGTGGTGCTTTTGACTGGCTTTGCTATCAGGGCAATATTGGCCTCATAAAATGAGTTTGGTAGTATGCCTTCTTTTTCTATTTCTTGAAAGATTTTAAGAAGGATTGGTAATGATACTTTAAATATTTGTTAGACTTCACCTGTGCAGCCATCTGGTCCTGGGCTTTTAGTAGGTTTTTGATTACTGATTCAATCTCATTATTTGTTTTTGGTATGGTTGGTTTTCTCTTTTGTCTTGACTCAAGTTTGGTAGAATGCATGTTTCTATAAATTTATCCAGTTTTTCTAGGTTATCCAATTTGTTGGTGTATGATTGTTCATAATAGTCTCTTATGATCTTTCTTTATTTCTGTGGCATCAGTTATAATGTATCCTCTTTCATTTCTGATTTTATTTATTTCAGTTCTAAGTGGGAATGCTTTCAGTTTTTCCCCATTCAGTATGATGTTGGCTATGGGTCTGTCATATATGGCTTGTATCATTTTTAGGTATGTCCCTTCTATGCCTATTTTATTGAGTGTTCGTATCATGAAAGGGTGTTGAATTTTGTCAAAAGCTTTTTCTGCATCTATTGAAAGAATCATGTGGTCTTTGTTTTTGCTTCTGTTTATGTGGTGAATTGCATTTATAGATTTACGTATGTTGAACCATCCCTGCATCCCTGGGATGAAGCCCACTTGGTCGTGATGGATTACTTTTTTGATAAGTGTCTGGATTCGGTTAGCTAAGATTTTGTTGAGAATTTTTGCATCTATATTCATTAGGGATATTGGTCTGTAGTTTTCTTTTTTTGTTGTATCCTTTCCAGGTTTTGGTATCAGAGTAATATTCACCTCA
>VSMD01010952.1:0-16223 GCA_008750895.1 Mirza zaza
AAAAACCTTCCTGCACAGATAGTTCCACTGGTGAATTCTATCAAACATTAGAGGAACAAATACATACAAATACTTATATAACCTCTTCTGGAAAACCATGAAATTTTGATGTTATAAGTAAGTCTTGAATATTCATTTTAAAAGCAAGACACAAGAAAGCTATAGACCAGTATCCCACATGAATGTAGAAGCAAAATTTCCTTATTATTAAATATTAACATGTCAAATCAACCAATATATAAAAAGAATGATACATTATAAACAAATGGGTTTTAGTCCAGGAATGCAAAGATGGTTTAACGCCAGAGAATCAATGTAATTTATGTTAATAATATAAGAAAAAGCATATTTGATCTTGTAGGAAGACATGACAGAATTCAACACCTACTTATGATAAAAACTGAGCAAACTAGAACGGAAGGAAAATTCTTCAACTTGATAAAGGGCATCTATGCAGACACTATAGTTAGCCTCATATTTAATGTGAAAGATTAAGAACAAGGCAAGGATGCCCATTCCTACCTCCTCTGTTCCACATTGTACCAAAGGCCCCAACCAAGGAAATACAGCAAGAAAAATAAATGAAAGGCATATACATTGGAAAGGAAAAAGTATCAACTTTTTATAGCACCATGATCAGGGATGCAGAAAATCATTGGAAGTCTTCAAAACACTACTAGATACAGTAAGGGAGTTTATCAAGACCACAAAAAGATCAATATAAAAATGAACTGCACTTCATATTAGCAACAAACGGTTCAAAATGAAAATTGATGACACTGTGATTGCAATTTACAACAGCATCAAAAATATGAGAACTTAAGGTACATGTAACAAAATGTAAGATTTGTACAATGAAAAGTACAAAACACTGCCAAGATAAACAAGACCTAAATAATTTTGAGTACTATGTTCACGGGTCAGAGGACTCAATATTGTCAGGACGTTGCTTCTCCACAACTTGATCTGTACAGCCAATGCTCACCTCTATCAGAATCCCAGTAGGCTTCTTCTAGAAGTTGATAATCTGATTCTAAAATTTACATGGAAATGCAGACGAAGTGGCCGAATAATTAGAAAGGAATACAGTTGGAGGACTTAACAGGAGTTCAAGACTTACTGTGCTATTTAGTTAAGGATGGTGAATTGACTGGTGGAACACAAACAGACCCACACATGTAGGACCAATTTATTTCCAGCAAAGGAGCCAGTACAGTTCAGTGGGGAAAAGAAAACCCTAAGACATGGTGCTGTCAAATCTGATATCCCTGTGGATAAACATGAACCTAGACCCCCCCACACCTTATACCATACATAATGACTTCAAGATGGATCACAGATATGAACATAAAAGCTAAAATTATAAGGTTTTAGAGGAGATGTAGGAGAATATCTTCATGACTTTGAAGTAGACAAAGATTTCTTAAGCAGCTCATTAAAGAATTAGCCATAAAATATTAACAAATTGAACTTGAAAATTAAGCTTCTGCTCATCAGGACACCACTGGGAAAATGAAAAAGTAAACCACAGATTTGTATTCATAGTGTATAAGCAGTGCTTAAAATTCAATAATAAAAAGACAATCCAATTGTTAAAATGGACATATCTGAATAGACACTTCATCAAAGAAGGATAAATAGCTCAGCGTAACAAAAGGTGCTCAGTGTCAAGTCATCAGGGAAATGCAAATGGAAATCACAATCAGATGCCACTTTACATCCATCAAATGGCTCAAATAAAATAGACTGACATGGGGGCTTCCGGGGAAACTGAGAGAAGGTTGCAGCGTAGCTTTCAGATCTTCCCCAATGAATATCCGTGCAAAATTAGAGCAAGTAGATAGCCACGCCCGAAACCCGTGGGTAACATTTCACAGTAACTGGGTGGCGAGGCGGCCTCGTAATCTCCACAGTACGGGGAGGAAAGACGATAGCCGTGAGACTTGCGTGCGGTTGACACTCCCTGTGGCAGACAGCAAAGGAAGTGGCAGGGAGCAGGCGGATCCGAGAGGAGGAGAGCCCAGAAGGCAACAGGTGTCCCCTGGGGACGGGGGAGTGAATCTGGGAGCCGCGGCCAAGGCAGGGAGGGTCCCCGCTCCCGCAGCGGGGGTGCGCAGGGGCCCTGGGCAAGGACCGAGGGGATGAAGGATTCTAGTTCCTTCGAAGCTGTGGAACTTAATGCCAGGGCGTGGAACTGAAAGCCAGCAGGGTGGGGATGACAGGGAAATAAGCGAACGTAAGACCGGGGGAAGGAGAGACAAGGCATGGGTGAGCAGCGGAGGGAAGCAAGGCCAGGCGGCCGCTTCAGGAGAACAGAGGGAGCTCTGTGAGGCGAGGAAAGCTCTGCACCATGCCGCCTAGAAGCCCAGAAAGACTAAATTTTCATCAGATGAGCAACAGAAGAGGACCAAGGTCAAATCCCATACAAAGTAACTATAAGACAAAAAAAGAACAAAGAGCTAAAATGATGTTTTTTTCATGACGAACCCTCCAGAAGGACGTGCTCACAGAACCGACCGAACGGTAACGTCCTTACTCAGATCAGGCTTAAGATGCCAGGAAAGTCACATGGACGGGCAACATAAAGCAAACTGGGAAACTCAGAAATGTGACAGAACTCAAGTAGTTTTAGAAATTAAAAAATAATTTCAGAAAGGAAGAAGGAACACAGGCCACAGAAATAATAAATAATGCCTTTAAGGACACAGAATTTGACAAGAAGGAAAAATTTTAAACAATAATATGAGAAAAGAACTGCTTCTGGCCAAGAGTGGGTAACAGCATCTAGGCTTGTCCTCCTGGCGCAAAAAACTAGAAAAGCCGAAAGAAAAGCATTTGCAGCAACTCTTTTCAGACGTCGGCCACAGGGACAGGCAGGACGGTGACCTGAGAGGCGCGGCCAGCCCCACCCACATCCTGGCCCCCCGGGCGGGTTCCTGGCCGGAGCGTGGAGGGAAACCCCACACAGCTGCCGGGTAGAGACAGACACCAGGGTCCACGGAGGCCAAAGTGGCTAGAATCTGCACCTCAGAATGAGAGAAGGGCCTGTGTAGAGAAAGGTCCAGAATCTGCAAGAGGCCACTTGAATCTGGGTGCACACCTGTGTGTGCACGTGTCAAGAGTGACTGTGTGAGCCTGGGCCGGGAACCACCAGTGGGGGCTGTGCCCTGAACTCCAGAGACCGGTGGGGCTGGGGATCGTTTTTGTCCCCACCTGCTAAGTGAACAGACCCCACTGGCACCCCGGTCCCTCTGTCCTCCCAGCCTGCCACCCGCGCCTCCCCTGGGCCAAACCCAAGCAGGAGCCGGGAGGGCGGCCTGTGGCCACAGCAGGGAGGGGCGGTGACCCACCGGCAGGCTTCCCGCCCTCTGGCGCTGGGGAGACAGCTGAAAGGCGGTTTCTGCCACCGGGCAACACGGAGGTTTACAACGTGAAAAATGCTCCAGTGATCGCGGCAGGAAAGCACGGGGGAGAACGTAGCTTCCGAGTGCAGGGGCTGGCGGGGGCGTGCACCAAGGGCGGAGGGTGTCCGTGCGCTGGGACTGCCACCACGAAGCCCAGAGAAGGCCAGTCCGCAGGCGAGCAGCGTGACAGGAGTGAGGCGGTGCTCCGGGTTGGGCACCAGGCAGGCAGCGCAGGCGGGATTAGGGATTAGCGCTGTAGTTTGCGGGAAGTAAAAATAATCGACTCTCTGAAGTGCAGCTCTGCGGGCACCAGGAGCGAGCTGTCGCGTCCCCGCGTCCCCGGGAGCAGGAGCGGGAGCAGGATCAGGAGCAGGCTCCGGCCACACCCACCCGGGCTCGGAGCCCAGAGCGTGGCAGGGAGGGGGGTGGCTGGAGGAGTCTCAGAGCGAGGGGGGGAGGGAAGATGTGTGGGAGCGCCGACATCTAAAAGAGCAGCAAGAGCTGGAGGAGTGGGACTGGCCGCGGGTAAGTCCCTGTGCTGTGCCTGCGGGAACTTTTCTGTGTTTGGGGTAAAAACTGGGTTAAAAGAATTCCTGGAACCCTGCAAAGCCATCTTCCAAAATGAGCGCCCCGATCTCCAGGAACGTCAGAGCCCGAACCCGGAGCAGCACGTGTGTGGACATGAGGGGTCCAGCCCCACGGATACGTGACAAGTGACCCACTCAGAACCAGAGAACCTCACTCTGGGAAGGGCAAGACCGATGCAGATGTCACACGCCCTGGCAACAGGCCTGAAACCCTGGGAACCAGAGACGTGGCAGCCCGGGGAGAGTTCGGCCTGTTCTGGAAGGCTCCATGGGCCCCGTCAGGACGGAGAGCAGGAAGAAGCAAGCCAGAGTGAGAGGTCCCTGGAGGCCTGGCGTGGCTGTGGGTGACTGGGACGAGGAGCCATTCGATCCTCCTGCCAGGGAAGCACAGTTCCCCTTTAGAGGCTACAACGACATCAGGGCCCCTCAAGATCCACAGGTAAGGACAGGCCACACAGACACGGCAGAACGAAAGGCGGATAGCGTGGCACTCGGCATTCCGCCGCTCACAGGCGCCGAGGCCTGGTCCCCACGCCCATCCCCCACCCCGTCACCTCTTGGCAGGACAAGAACCGCCTTACCTGCTTCCTGCTCCCCGCTGTCCTTAGGTGGCCGGCAAAGGATTCTCAACTCTGCTGGAGCACGACGGGCTGGCTCCTCTGGGCAACAGTTAGAAACCAGATGCCGACGGCGGCTCACCCCATAACACCCGCAAAAAGGTCTTTCGTCCCCCTGGCAACGGCGCACTCCTCGTTAGTCACCACCACGCCTCATCCCACAGCTGCTCGTGGCCGCGGCCAGGGCAGCAGGCGCCCCGGGCTTCGGCAGCCGCAGAACGCTGGCGACCCTGTCCTGGAGACCGTCCTTTGACACACAACAGGGCTCGATGCCTGTGCCCAGCGCCGTGATCAAGTCGACCTCCCTAACCGTGGCCTTGCCTTCCCACCGCGTGTGAAGTGGCAGCCTGGTCTCTGCAAGTCACCCACACTGTTCCGGCATCTGACGTTGAATGTGACAGTTTTAGTGTCCGCGTCTGAGCCTAATGAATGTTCTGGCATCGTAGAAGCCACGAGTTGCCGATAGTTACGGTTTCCTGGAACAGCTGGGCTGTTAGATGTTGCTTTTCAGACTAATACACACGTTTTTAACTGAGGAAGAAAGGGGTGGAGCCCTTAAGGGGAAGGACTGAACCAGAGCGCTGGGAGGAAGCCAGGAGGGGGTGGCGGCTCACAAAACAAGGGCTGGAATTTCAGACACCGAAGTCAACACTATCACCTCTAACAAGAAACTCTGGCAGCCAGAAAATCCTCCGGTGCAGGGGACACCACACAACCAGACTTTCTGCGTGGGGACCAGGACAGAGGGCAGCGCCGCCTCTGAGCGCCTGCCGCCACTGAAGGGGGGAAGCCCCGAGAAGCCGCTGCGAAACCCCCGCCGCCGCCCGCCCAGCCCAGGCCCGGCGCCTCCCGACCAGCGACCAGGCCAGCGACCAGACCAGCGACCAGGCCAGCGACCAGTGGGCCTCCCGCGTCCTGCAGCCGCTGCTGGGCTGCGCGACAAGCCCGGCGACCTGCCCTCGCTTCTCTGACCTGGGCCCTGCCGCTCCGCGCCGCGGCCACACCAGCCGCAGTTTGGGCAGCAGCGGCCTCCACACCCCGGGCTCCCGCACGCCGCCTCGCGTCTCCAGGCCTGCTCAGCGCCACCTCCAGGGGGACGGCGCCACGGATGCACGGTTAGATTTCCATCTCGCGGGTGAGAGAGCAGCTCACAGAAACTCAAGGCAGCTTTATAGATGTAAAATATTTTATTTGTAAATGGTGATCTTCTAAATCTGTGTCCACAAATTCCAAAACCCATAACACTCTGTATACTTCAAAAAATTCAATTTTTGCCAACATTAGATACTATTATACAGAACAGAAAACAAAAACCCGGTAGGACAAATACTGGTAGGATGTCAGAATATTGTACAAGAGAAGAAAAATATTCAAGAAACAAATTTCATACAGCTATTTATCAAGAGAAAAATATATACAATTGATTTATTCTGTAAGATAAAAATACATCATGCCATATACATTACAAGTTCAGAACTGCATCACTGAATATGCCAACAGTTTACAGTCCACTTGAATTGTGCACACAAAAACTTCATTTTATACTTAGCTTGTGAAGTGTCAGTACCAGAATTTTTAAGTACAAAATAAAAAGCTAACCTGCTTCAAAATGCTGATTACGTTTCTACAAGCAAACACAAAACAGTGTGTTTTTTTATTAAAGAAATGTAAACAAACAGTTCATACAAACACATTTTAAAATTACATCTTCCAAAAACCCTATTGCCGGAGTCCTGCAGCTGCAAGCATAATCACATCTTTTTTTTTTCTTTTTCAAATTTTTGTGTTAAATAGAAGGCTAAAGAGTTAGATTTAAGGTCCTGCTACATGATCCTATGTTTACATGATTCTTTGTGGCCTGAAACAAAGTTCTAATCAAAACTATTTCTGCTGAAGAAAAAACTCAGCCTCCATGTGGGTGTATTTTTAAGCAGTTATTCACAGTTATCACAAATCGTAAGCACAGAAAACCTGACTGAAGAAGTAGGGATGCGACAATATAATATGAAAAAATTAGTTTAAATTACCAAAACAGCTATAAAAGTTGTAGTCATAGCATACAGTCTGTTCTGTCAGAAGTAAGGTGTATAAAACAATTAAGTACTAATAGACCATAGTTTCAAAAAACCCCAAAGACTTTAGGTTGAGATTTTGGTTATTATATAATTGTAATGGCGTATTTTATAACACAAAATTATATTGTGACATCCCTGGGAGCATTTTATAAGCACCCGAGCTGCTGCAGAGCCTGGTAGCATTTGGTCAATAACTATTTTATACTGTATTTCTTCTCAAAATATTTACATATTTGTACAAAGTAACAGGGTTTGTTAGTTCTGCAGGTAACAGCAGCAGCTTGGCTTTCTTCTAACTTTTATTTAAAAATAGCTTCATTCACTTATTCAATAATAAATACAAAAAGTTTCTCTTATTTTACAGAAATCAAAAACTACAATAAACTGACTCATGGAATCAAGTATTTAAATGTATTTTAGTGCAAGTTATTATCCCTTAGCTCTATCCCTAAGGAAGTCATTTCAGTACATTCCTTGTTCAGTGGTGTCTACTTTATTTAAAAACATCTCACGTTAGAGGGCCTGCCCCTTTCTCTAAGGCGTGGCCAGCACTCTGCGCCCTCGCTGGTGATTTCTAGTCTTACATTCATAGGAAGGCCCCTGCCCTGGGGCAGGGCAGCCGTCGGCTCTTTGCCCCAGTAAAAGTTTCTCCTTAGTGAGACTAAAATAAAACAAAACAAAACAAAACCCACCCACAAGGAAAAAAAAAAGAAGAGGAAAGAAGAAAAGAAAAAGAAAGCAAAAGTGCCGGACCACTCTGTAATTCTGCTCCACCTCAGCCACCCCAGGGCCCCTCCGGTCAGCTTTCTCCGGGTGCTGCTTTCACCTGGAGCACTGAGGAAACCAGAACTCCCAGAAGCTGTTTTTCAAAGTCATAAAAGAGAAAACAAAAATATCTTTCTGTCTGCAAAATTCCAATGGTGTGTTGAATCGTCTCTTCCAAGGGACAAGCCGCCCGCTCAGACAGCAAGGAATGCATCTCAGTTCATCCACTTCCGGCAGTTCACAGCTCCACAGTGACACGGGATCTTGTGCTGGTCATCTTCAAAGTCAAACTTATAGTCATAGCAGAGCTGCCCACGGCAAAGACACAGGGTAAGGAAGGAAGGAGGGGGAGGACACGAAGGAGCGTCTGCCTACATCTCCCCGCTGGCATTTCAAACCCAGCAAACAAAACAGACGTAAATTAGATACCTGCCTCTGAGGGTCCACGGAAACCTGCGGGGAACCTCCAGAAGTCAGGTAATCATGGCACTGTGCTTGGACAGGAACAGGACAGGTTTTTTTTTTTTCCTTTTGAGACAGAGTCTTGCTCTGTTGCCCAGGCTGGAGTGCCGTGGTGACAGCCTAGCTCACAGCAGCCTCAAGGGATCCTCCTGCCTTAGCCTCCCGAGTAGCTGGGACTACCAGGGAGTGCCACCACACCCCTCTAATTCCTTTCCTACTTTGAGTCACCTGGCTAATTTTCCTATGTTTTATTAGAGAGAGGGTCTTGCTCTTGCTCAGGCTGCTCTTGAACTCCTGGTCTCAAGCAATCCTCTCGCCTCGGCCTCCCAGAGTGCTAGGATTACAGGCGAGAGCCACCGTGCCCGGCCCAAGAGAGGCAGTATTTTTAAGCTGAGCCAGATTTGAGAAAGGGTGGCTTGGCTGGAGAAAGCTACATCTCTATGACATCTCAGCGCTGTCCCTACAAGTGGGTGGAAGGGACACCATTTTGGGTGGGAAAGGTCTTACACCGCCCAAACCCCAGCAAGCTCCAGCTCCCCTGAGTGCCTGCCGAGTGGGCGTGCACGTTTGGGCAGAGAGGAACTGGCCCTGCCTGCTGACACTGGTGTCTCTGCTGAGGGTGTGCGAGGGACGCCGCTCCTTAGGGGTTTCCAAGTGACAGTAACAGCTCGGACGGCCCTTGGCGCGGCTCCCACAGCACGAGCCCCCAGCCCCGCGGGCCCTGCGACTACTCTCACCCCCAGAACCTGGCACTGCAAAGTGAAAGTGGGGACCCGTAATCTCTAGGGTCACTTCTAATTCAAATATTCTACACAGAAAGGGAATAAACCACTATTTAC
This sequence comes from Mirza zaza, assembly GCA_008750895.1. Taxonomy (NCBI): domain Eukaryota; kingdom Metazoa; phylum Chordata; class Mammalia; order Primates; family Cheirogaleidae; genus Mirza; species Mirza zaza. The sequence continues at coordinate 8,750 of VSMD01010952.1, forward strand.
TGAGTAGCTGTTCTTAGCAGTGGTACCCTTCATTAGGCATTTGCGGAGTTCTTATAGGAGCTTTGCAAGGAAATGACTTTCTCCATTTTGCGGAAAACACAACAGAGCCTCAGTGAGGTGCATCCACTCGCTCAAGCAGGAAGGGGCGGAGCAGCCGGGCTCAGCTGGGCCTGTTGCTACCGCCACGCACGCCGTGTGGCCACGCACGCCCGGCGACGCTGGCACCGGGCCGGGTTCCCACATGCTGTCTCGTCTCAGTACCTCAAGGTACTGTGACATGTGCTACCGGCCTTGGGGCTAGTCAGACCCTTATTCTTAACTAAAAAATGAGATTTCAAAAAGATGACCAAAACTTCCGGTACAATCCCACTGCTCGGTTCATGAGAGCGCTCGGGGCTCCAGCGAGGTAAGGGCACGCGGGTCCCTCACTCCCTGCACGGGTGGAGGCCCTGCAAACGCGGACGTTGCTTGGCCAGAGCTTGCCCGGCAAACACCAACTGCGGACTAGGGCACCTGGCTTAAGGTGCTGCGCACGTTTGTGAAAGACAAAGTTGAGAAATATAAATAAGGCAATTAAGACTAATAATAATCCATCATTCAGAAATGGAGAGAGAATAGTTAAAATGAAAAAAAAAGACAAAAGAGTAATAATAACTTTAACAGGTGAAATGCTGGACCGAAGTCATCTTGTGAGACCAAGTGCAGCACTCAGCATTTTGAAAGACAACAAACACTTGAACTGCTTGGAAACCGGCTGACGTGAAACTTGTGAGCTGGTGCTGACACCAGCGTGCCAGTGACCCGGAGCCCCGGCTCCCGAGTTTGCTGCCTGCGGCCCGGCAATTATTACAGGAGCCAGAAGCTCCGGAGACTACAACAGCCGTCCCGACCGTCGGTTCAATGACAGGCGTCATTTTTAAAGGGGCACTGTGAGATTGTGTCCAGGTTAAAGGATAATAAAGGACCCTAAGACACATACATATAGAAATGACGCCGCATGAGTCCATGGGGATGACGAACTCGTGGGACAGAAGATGAGGGGGTGGGGAGGTGACGCAAACACTTACAGAGCTGCCATGTGGAAGGAGGTGGCACTTGAATGCATGAGGGTGAAATAGGACAGGGAGGCAAAATCTGACCTACCATGGGGAGAATTTTTATGGCAAGAAAGAACTGGAAAACAACGGAGCAAATGACCTGTGTAAAGGTGTGAACTTCTAGACAGCAACAAAACAAGCAACATGGCAGACACCACTCTACACTCCTACCTCTTCTCCCTTCTGGATTCTCCGATTGGAGCTGATGATAATTTTGTGTCCTCTCTCAAAAGTCACCACTTCAGCCACACAATTGGGTGCACATGAATGGTTGATGTACCTGCAAGCCACCAAGTTGGGAAATTATAAAACAACTAGAGGAGGCTTTTAAAACTTTCGATTTATGGGGAAAACTTCTTGCTAATTATATTTCTATTTGCCTGTTAATAGAACAGGCACAAACACAAACTTTAAAAAAAATTCTTCTAAAACCCTTCCTTCCATGAGCACCGACCCACGGAGCAAGAGAAGCCCAGGCCATCGGCTCCTTTCTGCCTCACCGTGCAGGCCCTCCTGTGAGTGTGGCGTCAATCACGTGGTCGTTGTCCATTCGGAACATGTACACGCCGCGGTTCTGAAAGAGAAGGCAGGCAGTCGGGTGTCCCGGCCATGTCCGCACAGGAGAACTAAGCTGGAACAAGTGCACCCCAACCACCCTCGCAGCGGGTATCCTGCCGACCACGCTCGGTGACACTGACAGGGATGCGTGGAATCAGGCAGGCGGCTGGTCAAGTGACGCTCATTAATCTGTAGCTACATTTATGCACATAACGCCGACTGAAAAGATAAAACTGACCGGAAGAGAAGAGAGAAAAACACAGCAGCAGCCAGACAGGGCCTCTGGCATCTCGCGCCCGGCCCTGCGTTTGGGAGCGTTCACAGTGAGCACGGGGACAGGGCGGGCGGCAGTGTTTCCGCGATCACAGGGACTGACGCCTACCTGAGACTCATAAAGTTTCTCCTTCCTGTTCGCTACTTCATTTCGAATGATAGTTCCGATATATTCAATGACCATGGTGTGCTTCTCAATGTCTCTAGCAGCATATAGGCCCAGCCCCTGCAAAAAAAAAAAAAAAAGCGTGGTTACATACTTCAATTTAACTGGCAACAAATGTGCTTTCTTTTTTCCTTACAAGGAGTTACTCTTGGATCTTATCAGAAGCAATACTTAAGGTATTACCTCAACTTAAATTATCTTCTTTATTAAATATATTTTCCGAAATTTAAAAATTTAACAATCTTACCACTTAAAACTATGCCATCACTACCTTGTTACTGTGTCTGTTTTATACTAAATTCTTAGGGGATATCTATGAAGTAATTCTTGCTGATTGGCTATTCAAATTTTCTATTAAGCTATCTTATCTTCCATGTAATACTGAATTCCCACCAACTAAATAAGCTAATGACTTATGGTATTGATTTTATTCTAATACTATTTCAAACATATTAATCTGTTTTTTTCAAGCAGAGTTTCAGAGAATTTTGGGGCGGGAGGACTATAGGCATGTGCCCCCATGCCTAGTGGCCATAAATTTAATAAAATAGAAATAGGGCCAACTATAAAGAATCATTAACACTATAAACAGGTTTCAGATTTGCCTCTGAATCTCCTAGGAGCCAGGGCAAAAAGGAGAAACAGAAAAGGTTACTTCGCTAACAGGGAAGCTGGAAACAAATGAAGTTCTTGGGGAAGGCAAATTTTTCCCCCTAATACAAAATTCTGAGGTTGGGAAAGAAACAATCTGAATCGGCTAAAACACTGACATAGCTCACACTGTCCATGCAGGTGGCCACATAAATCACATACTCGCCGTACTGCGTGACGTTTACAGCACTGTAGATTCTGGAAAAACAACACGATTGAAAAATATGGATACTTTCCATAAATATTTGTATTTTCTTGTCCCAATTTGGTTTTCTGCATTCAGTTCTGAGCAGAAGGCAGCAGAGAAGCAGAGGAGGAGGGTCGTGTGCTGCCTGGGGAAAGCCCAGAGCATTCCTCAACGGGAGCGATGTCAGCAAGTAAACTGACTTCTAGAAAAATCTACGCAGTTTATCTGTTCAATTCCGGATACGACTCAGAAGGGAATGAACCAGGACACACACACAAGAGTGTGTATGGAGATGAATACAGTTTGGTTTAAGAACAGACAAGACTATCAATGGAAAGTAATAGATTCCAAATAGATGCAAAATAGATCCCTGTGCATATGAAAATTTAACATATAGTAACAGTGGTATTAAAATTCAGTTTAATATGGATGGGTTATTTACCAAATGGTGTTTCAACAACTGGTTATCCAATGGAAGAAAATTAAATTGTCTTAACAAAATGCCTGTAAATGTAAATTGACTTATGTATGCATACCGCAGAGTATATATACATAATCTATGTATGTCTTGACTAATGGTCTTGACTAATACTAGAAACTAGAAAATTATACATGTTTATTTATATAAACATTAAAACTTATGTAAGAAAAAGATACCATACTCAGGGGTAGGCAAAGTATGTTTTGTAGGGAAAAACATCCAATGGTACCAGCTGTTACAAACTGAAAAATGGACAAAGGATACGAATACATAATTCCCAGGAAAGCAAATGCAAGTGCCAGACATGAAAAGCTGCCCGTTCATTGGCAGTTAGAAATTTCAGCTAAGGTAACAGTATCAGTCTATACTTATCAGAATGACGAAAATATAAAAGTGGTAACACCTAGTACAAATGGGAAGACAAGAAAAATAGCCTCATACACTGCAGGAATAGCTTTTTAAAAAGAAAACCAGCAATATCTACTGAAATGAAAATTATATACCCCTTTACACATAAGTCTTACTTTTGGGAATATACCCCATAAGAATGAAACCATCAATACACGAGAATATAAGATATATATATTTTTTGAGACAAGAGGCTCACTCTGTTGTCCTGGCTAGAGTACCGTGGCATCAGCCTAGCTCACAGCAACCTCAAACTCCTGGGCTCAAACAATCCTTCTGCCTCAGCCTCCCAAGTAGCTGGGACTACAGGCGTTTGCCACCATGCCCAGCTAATTTTTTCTATATATTTTTAGTTGGCCAATTAATTTCTTTCTATTTTTAGTAGAGATGGGGTCTTGCTCTTGCTCAGGCTGGTTTCAAACTCCTGACTTTGAGCTACCCTCCTGCCTCAGCCTCCCAGAGTGCTAAGATTACAGGCATGAGCCACCATGCCTCGCCTGAGAATATAAGATATTGATAGCAACACTGTTTGGTTTGGAAAAAATTGTAAAGAAATGCACATCAGTAGTTGAATAGTTTAATTACAGTTCATCAACATCATGGAAGATCACATGGCCATTAAAGAGAATGAAATAAAGCTACCTCAGCTAATCTATAGGACCTCTGAGTATTCATGAGAAAAGCAAGATGGAGAAAAATGTATATAACATGATTCATTTTTTATATGTACATAGATGTATATGTATTTCTAAGATAATAGCATGAAAATACAGGATATGTACTAGATCACTAACATGATCCCCTATGAGCAGAAGGAGGCTGGTAGAATGAAATTGAAGAGACAAAACCCCACAACTCTCAAAAATGCTTCAGGTTAAAGGCGGCAAAAAGGTGAATGGGTAAGATTACACTAAAATCACAGTAACAGAGCATTCCTCAAAATAGGAATGGGTTCAAGAGTGAATGAACTATTTCCAAAACATTTAAAATAGAAAACAGGGTAGGAGAAGATACAGAGTAGGAGAAGGCCGAGATTGACAGAGGGGCAGCAGCAGAGAGAAGAGAAAGATACTGTACTCATAATGTAAAAACAAGATTTCCAACAAAAAGATCAAGAGCAGAAAGGGCTCTTAGCTGATTTTTTAAAAATGCATAAGACAAGATTAGCAGACAAAGTACAGGAAGTCTCAGAAAGAGCAGAGAACAGAAAAACAAAAACAGAAGGGCAAGGGAAAGAAGTATTGGCAGAAGACAGAAATTCTTCTCTGGAGTCCATGACAGTCACCCGCCCCAAACCTGCAAAACATGTTCCCAAGTGATGCTGCTGCTGCCAGTCTGGGGTTCACACTGAGATCCCAAGTCTCAGGGGTCCAGTATCTGTCTAGAGGTGCAAAAAGAAAACAGGGAAGTAACGTGCAAAAGAATGAATATAAAAACCATTTCTCAGACTAAAGGTCACAACAGTCCTGACTGAAAGGCTCATCAAGTAAGGAATGCAATACATAAAAAAGACCCTAAAATTCAGGCACATTTTTGTGCAATGTCCAAATATCAAGTACAAAGAGAAGACCCTACAAACTTCTAGGAAAAAGTAAAAGGGTTGTTTTTTTTTTTTAAAAAAAAAAAAAGGAACAAGAATCTGAATGAGGCCGGGTGTGGTGGCTCACACCTGTAATCCTAGCACTCTGGGAGGCCGAGGCGGGAGGATTGCTTGAGGTCAGGAGTTCGAAACCAACCTGAGCAAGAGCGAGACACCCCGTCTCTACTATAAATAGAAAGAAATTAATTGGCCAACTAATATATATAGAAAAAATTAGCCGGGCATAGTGGTGCATGCCTGTAGTCCCAGCTACCTTGGGAGGCTGAGGCAGCAGGATTGCTTGAGCCCAGGAGTTTGAGGTTGCTGTGAGCTAGGCTGATGCCACGGCACTCACTCTAGCCTGGGTAACAAAGTGAGACTGTCTCAAAAAAAAAAAAAAGAAACTGAATGAGTTAGACAATGGAATGCTGACCCAAGTTATATTTTAAAGAGAACTCACTGGCTTCTAAGTAGGAAATGGATGAGAGGACATAGCCAGGTCTGCAGTGGTGTAGACAAGTGAGATGTGGGTTAAAGCCTGAGAGTGGACCCGATAGAACTTTTAGAAGAAGAAAAAAAGTCACCAGAACTTGAAATGCTGTAGATTTGGGGACACGGAGGCCAACGTAAGCAATGGTGGCACCACTCAGTCGTATGAGGTACCAGAAGGGTGAGCAGGACTGGAGCAGTCGCAGAATGGGAGCTTCACACTCCATTCTGGGGCATCCAGGGAGAAAAGTGGAACGAGCATTTGGATTTGGAGGTCTGCAGCACAGAAGTATGAACTGCAGATGTCGATTCCAATGCTCAGACCACAGCGGCATGCCTGTGAGATAGGCCATGGTCTATAAATCATACGTAATCGACTTCGTAAAAAGGCAGCTTCCAAAAGATAAGGCACCCTCCAAAACTGGAGTACCTTTTGAAAATATTTTCACTTGTATTATGCACAAGTGCTTGAAACAGCTCTACTGAACTCTCCAAAAATCCAGTGAGTGCAAAATTCAAGGCTACCTACTTCTCAAGAGCTCTCATCGAGATGCAGAGATGTGGATTCCAAAGGTCAGCTTTCCATTTGGGGAATTCAAGTACCACGCTCCAAGACTATACACTGAATTAGTAGTGTTACAAACTGACAAGATTTGATATGATTTCACAAAACATACTATCCCTATAGCCACATGAAATCACTTTTTACATACTGGACCGTCAACATCTTCCGATTTCCAGATTCCACCCCATCCTGTTCCTCAACACAAAGTATTTCTTCACCTGAATCCGAGACCGGGCCAGATACACATTGGATTTCCATTCAGTCTTCATTTTCCGGTACTGCGATGACTTGGAGTGGACAAACTGCTTACTATAAGGTGCATTCAGTTCTCCAGTGACTGTGCTCTGAAATGACTTTGAGGTGCTGGTGCTGTTCAAGGTGTGAGGCCTGCAGACAGTGGCATATCAACAGGAAAGAAACAAAAGAAAAACTGAAGATACCTCTGAATAATGCCCAAAGCCAGGTGGATTCAAATTCTTACTGACAGCAACATACATGGAAAGCTGCCTAGCAGGACACACGGCGAGCTCTCTGATGTAGCTGGGCACATACACAGCCAGACAGCAGGGTTTGGAAGCAGCAGACAAATCAAGCACAAAAACCACTACACGCCTGGAAACCCTGGGCTGTACCATGTGAAGTTAAACAGAATACCTTAACACAAACCTCTTGACATGGGCACTCATTTTAGGTTCAGAACGGGCACAACCTGTGGGGTTAACGGCAAGCGGCAGTTCCATGAGAGGATTTCGGCCATATCGGAAGGTATAGTTTTCGCATGCCTCAACCCCAGGTAGCTGAAAAGAAGCAAAATGGACAAAAAGTTAACCTATTTGATCAAGACTACAGATAATCGTGAGCTGGTCGAAGGATGGCCCACAATAAAAATAACCTGTAGGCCGGGTGTGGTGGCTCATGCCTGTAAACCTAGCACTCTGGGAGGCCAAGGCAAGAGGATCAACTGAGGCCAGGAGTTCAAGACCAGCCTAAGCAATAGTGTGAGATCCTATCTCTACAAAA
>VSMD01010954.1:0-86864 GCA_008750895.1 Mirza zaza
ACTGAAACCATAAAAATTCTAGAAAAAAGTTAGGAAATCTCTTCTGGACATTAGCCTAGCAAAGAATTTATGACTAAGACCACAAAAGCAAATCTAACAAAAACAAAAATAAATAAACGGGATTTAATTAAACTCAAAAGCTTCTGCACAAGCAAAAGAAATACCCAACAGAGTAAGTAGACAACCTACCGAATGGAAGAAAATATTTGCAAACTATTCATTGGACAAAGAACAAATATTCAGAATCTATAAGGATCTCAAACAAATCAGCAAGAAAAAAACAAATAACCCCATTAAAAAGTGGGCAAAAGACATGAATGGACATTTTGCAAAAGAAGATACACAAATGGCCCACAAACATATACAAAAATTCTCAACATCACCAATTACATTTCACCATTACCATCAGGGAAATGTAATTTAAAACCACAATGAGATACCTGCCACATTACCCTTGTCAGAGTGGCCATTTTTCAAAAGTCAAAAACCAATAGATGGGTTGTCTATTTGCTCTAATGGTATTTCCTTGGCTGTGCAGAAGCTTTTTAATTTGATCAGATCTCATTTGTTTCTTTTTGACGCTGCAGCGATTGCCTTGAGGGTCTTCCTCAAGAATTCTTTGCCTAGACCAATGTCTGATAGGGTTTTCCGAACATCTTCTTCTAGGATTCTTAAGGTTTCATGCCTTAGGTTTAAATCTGTTATCCATCTTGAGTGGATTTCTGTGAGAGGTGAGAGGTAGGGATCCTGATTCAATCTTCTGCAGGTAGCTATCCAGGTTTCCCAGCACCATTTATTGAAGAGAGATTCTTTTCCCCATTGTATATTTTTGTCTGCTTTATCAAAGATTAGGTTACCATATGCAGACGGTTTCATCTCTGGAATCTCAGTTCTATTCCAAATATCAATGCTTCTACTCTTGTGCCAGTACCAATCCACAGAATGGGAGAAAATAGTTGCTCTCTACACTTCTGATAAAGGTCTAATAACAAGGATCTATCTAGAACTCAAAAGAATTAACAAGAAAAAAATCAAACAACCCCATCAAGAAATGGTCAATGGAAATGAACAGAAACTTCTCCAAAGAAGACAGAATAATGGCCTGCAAACATATAAAAAATGTTCAACATCCCTAATCATTAGAGAAATGCAAATCGAAACCACAATGAGATACTACCTGACCCCAGTGAGAATGGCCTGTATCAAGAAATCCCAAAACAACAAATGCTGGCAAGGATGTGGAGAGACAGGAACACTCTTACACTGCTGGTGGGACTGCAAATTAGTGCAAACTTTGTGGAAAAGAATTTGGAGATAACTCGAACAGCTAAAAATTGAAATATCATTTGACCCAGCAATAGCATTGTTAGGCATCTACCCAAAAGAGCATAAGACATTCTATTATAAAGACATCTGCACCCGAATGTTTATGGCAGCACAATTCACTATTGCAAGGACATGGAGACAACCCAAGTATCCGTCAATTCATGAGTGGATACTTAAAATTTGGTATATGTTCACAAAGGAATATTACTCAATTTTAAGAAACGACAGCCAGCTAGCACTGCTTATACCATCCTGGATTAAGCTTAAGCCCATTATCCAAAGTGAGGCGACACAAGATCAGGAAAATGGGCTCCACATGTACTTGCCGTCAAATTGGTACTGATTAAAACTATGGTGCTCAAATGGTGGTAGTGTTCACCAGGGATTCGGGCGGGGGGCGGGGGATAGACCCACATCTTAGGGATGTGGTGAGCATTGTGGAGGGGAAGAGCATACCTCTAACCTTTGCTAGGGAGAGGCAAAGATATAAAATGTAACCAAAATGTCAAAAAAACATTTATCGGGTGTTGGGCAGGTAGGAGGGGGAAGAAAGGGATGGGTGTATACCTACATAATGAGTGCGATGCGCACCACCTGGAGGATGGATGCACTAGAAGCTTTGACTGGGGGTAGGAGGGGTGGCGAGGGCAATATATGTAACCTTAACAATATTTGTACCCCCATAATATGATGAAATAAAAAAAAGCAATAGGCCGGGCGTGGTGGCTCACGCCTGTATTCCTAGCACTCTGGGAGGCCAAGGCGGGCGGATTGCTCGAGGTCAGGAGTTCGAAACCACCCTGAGCAAGGGAGAGACCCTGTCTCTACTATAAATAGAAAGAAATCAATTGGCCAACAAATATATACAGAAAAAATTAGCCGGGCATGGTGGTGCATGCCTGTAGTCTCAGCTACTCGGGAGGCTGAGGCAGCAGGATTGCTTGAGCCCAGGAGTTTGAGATTGCTGTGAGCTATGCTGATGCCACAGCACTCACTCTAGCCTGGGCAAAAGTGAGACTCTGTCTCAAAAACAAAAAAGCAATAGATGTTGGCACAGATATGGTGAAAAGGGAACATTTATACATTGTTGGGAAACTGTAAATTAGTACAACCTCTATGAAAAATAGTATGAAGATTCCTTAAAGAACTAAATGTAGACCTACCATTCCAACAAGTAATCCCACTACTGAGTATCGACCCAAAAGAAAAGAAGTCATCATATCAAAAAGACATTTGCACTCATGTTTATTGCAGCACAGTTCACAATTGCAAAGATATGGAATCAACCTAAGTGGCCATCAATTGATAACTTGATAAAAAAATGTGTTTATACATACATACACATACACACACGGACACACACACATTTATCATCATGAAATACTGCTCAGCCACAAAAAAGAATGAAATCATGTCTTTCACAGCAACTTGGATAGACATGGAAGCCATTATCCTAAGTAAAGTGTCTCAGGAATGAAAAAGTAAATACTACATGTACTCACTAACAAATAGGAGCTAAACGATGGTATGTATGGTGATACAGAGTTGTATAATAGACTTTGGAGACTTGGAAGGGGTGAGGGATCAAAAATTACCTATTGGATACAATATAAACTATTTGGGTGATAGGTAACACTAAAAGCCCTAACTTCACCATTATATAATGCATCCATTTAACAGCAATAACAAAAAAACACTTATACCCCCCAAATCTATTGAAATTTCTAAAAAATTCTATAAAATGTTCTACCACATTTTAGCCAATCTTTAGGATTACTTGATGGACTTATATGCAACAGCAATGTCAGGTCACATAGCACTAACAAAAATATTTAATTCCTTAAGAAACCCAAAAGTTAATTGAAACATACATAAAGGCACTTTTTTTACCAGCTTATTGAAGAGTCTATGAGAAAAAATAGTACATGCACAGAAATGGGAGAGGAAGGAGAGAACATAACATACAGTTTGTTAAATTCTCCCTTTACAACTTTAGAAGCTATATTGCCTTTTCTCATTCTGAAGACCACAGTAATAATTTCCTCAGTCTAATAAGTTCCAACAGTCCATTAGGGGTAAATAAAGAGCAACATACTATTGTATAACACCATGAGTTGTCCAAATTCATCCAAAAATTTTATTTGTACTCAAATCAAATTGTACCTTTGGCAAACACTTGGAGACAAACGTTGTGCAGGCAATACAACACAGCTGAGAAAGTAACTTTAGCAGTTTCTGAGATTTAGGGGCCTTATTTTTACTTATCAGAATTTCCACAAGAATTTCCTAACTGGATTATATCAAAACCAGATCCTATCATTGCCCAGTCAACTGTCCTTCACTGAAACCTCATGCAGCAGTGTACTCTTATTTTCTAATCTTCTTTTTACAACTACTGATTCAATTCCATAAATATATCCTAGTAGGGTTGAAAAAAATTTAATTCCCAACATTTACTCAATATTATTCATCTGATTTATCAGGAATGACTGTTAAAATGTTTATGTTAGCGGCCTCTGAGTGAAAGTTTTTTCCAGGTTCTTGGTGATAGTGGGGAGAAAAGAATTTCAGGATGTACACATAAGCCAAGCAAGCAGTAGCCCTTTTAATTGAAAATGAAAGTACACTCTGGGGGGGGGGGGGGGTTGGGAGAGAGAGAGAGAACGGAAGCAATGTGCCAAAGCTCACATAAGGAGGCAGAGATAGCTGATAAGTTGGTTAGAGGTGGTTCTTGCCTGTGGTTATCAGCCCCCTCTAGTTAGCTGCTGCCTGAAGGTTATGTACTTTCATACCTGCCTCCAATCTTAAAGCATCAGGTCTCAGCCCCGTGTCCTAGTTGCCTACTCTAACATTCACATACAAACACACACACACACACACACACACACGTGCACACACACAAGCATGCACACGCCCTTAATATTTATTTTCATACCCAGATTACAAATATAACATATTAATATACTCTTTTCATTTTTGTACTTACCTTTTGTTACTTTGAATTCCCTTTGAAGACATCTATTTTCCATTTTTAAAAGTTAAGGCATAATTTCCATAATAATAAAATTCACCTACTTTAGTGGTTAGTTTTGCAAGTTGTGATAAATGCATACAATCCAATAATCTCCACCACAGCCAAGGTATAGAACATTTCCATTATCCCCCCAAATTCCCTCCTGCTCCTTTTTGTTCAACCCCTGCAATCCCTCCCTGCCAACTCCTGGCAACCACTTTACCCATAATATCTTACAAATGGAATCACGTAATATGCAACCTTTGGGGTGTATCTTCTTTTACTTAGCACAGTGCATCTGAGATTCATGTATCTTGTCCGTATCAGCAGTTTATTCCTTTATGTTGCTGCATAATAATCCACTGTGTAGATATTTCACTCTTTTCCAAAATTGAAGGGTATTTGGGGTGTTCAACCACATTTTTATGTGTCTTTTTCCCCCTCATTAAGAACATTTACAATTATATGTTCAAAATTTCCATTTTAGATCTTTAAACCACGCTTAGGCTATATTCTCTTTTAGACCCTCTGGCCTGGAGATTCTAATTATCTTTACTCTGCATTTTTTAAATCATCTGATTACTATTTTTATATCATTCTCTTCTTGTTGTGAACTTGAAGGTATGCAACAGAAGGTACACAATTCTTTCAAAGGTTACCATCACTTCCACATTTAAAGGTGATAGTTCTTCAAATAAACGCACATGTTCCCAATAATGGAGCTTGTTCAACCTATTGTTACATCATTAAAAAATCAGGCACTGGTGAATGGAGAGATGTTTGATTTTACCTTTATGTCTAGGTAAGCATGTGGGGCTTGTTTCTTTCATGGAGAAGAGATGGGACAAGATTTCTTTTCCATGTCCTGTACTAATGAAAATTCTGCCATTGTGCCATGATAAAAGTAAACTAGCTACTGCTTTAAAAATAAATGTTATTATGCAAATTGGATTTAATAAAATATTAACTATAGCTCATAATTGATAGAGACTATTATAAAAAGTGGTCTATCTATGCCTTTTTGTGTGTTCTGCTATTTTGTAAATACTTCATAAAGTCGTGATTTTATGAGATTATAATTGGTTGTCATCTTCATATAGCAATTGGGAACATAAAATAAAAATGAATTGAAAACAATACAATTTTAGAATGAATCCAGCATATAAACAAGTATATAAAACTCAAATTATATCTATCAAAACAATAAGAAAGTATATCCCTAGTTAAATAACATCTATTGCTCCAGCTACTTAATTATGACATAAAATATGTGATGTGAATATCCATGACCAGATAAATGTCTAAAGATATTCATTTAGCTGACAGCTTTCTCTTCCTTCAAGCAGAAAACCATATATATTGTTAAAAACTTGAAAGGAAGATATATTAATACCAAAATTCAAAGAGAATAATGAATTAACCATTTTTTTAAAAAGAGAAAACAAGATTCATCTACTTATGACATTTTATGTCCTTTTAAAGAAATAATAGTAAAAATTAATAATGTCTTTGATATATAAGTACTAAATATTATTTAGAGAATATATGTGTGTATAACCTAAAATACATTACTTTTCTTTTTTTAAAGTAAAGTTTCATAAACATAGGGCAAAAGATTCGTATGTTTATCTACAGTCTTTACAAATTCCTTGTTACCATCTCCTGTGTCTCATAGCTAATTAGTATGGCTTTTACTATCCCACAAAATCTAATCTGAATTAAAGCTATTTTATATTGATTGGTTAAATGAAGACTAAGATATATCTCTTATATAAGTTTCTGTCATAAAATATAGAAAATAAGAAAAAAGCAAAACAGAAAAGCAATGACATTTTGATAATCCCTTGGCAAAGAAGGAAGGGGAACCTCATCTGCAAGAAATAAAAAGGGCAGGGGGAGAAATCACTGAAAATAATTTATTATGGGAATTGAAAGAAAGTTCTAGAAACTTCTTTAGCATTGTCACTATTCACAGAAATCAGAGGAGTCTGAAATTAAAAACAGCGTGCAATAAAATGGAGATACATGAAATAAAGAATGGATTCAAGTGTTTGAAAATTACTACAAAAGAGAAAAGCAGAATTAAAATCCACATTGGAGAGCAGAAATTTACATTGCAGGCCATAAAATCAAGGAAGTGAAACAGGGGAGGATGAACATATGAAGGGCAGAAAACAGCCATCCAACCAATGCATTGTAGTCCCCGAGGAAAAAACAATAACTGAAGTAGAATCATAATAAAAGAACATGAAACGAGATCTTCTATTCAAGAAAAAATGTAAACGTTCTTACTATGCATATAAGAACTAATTTTATTCTGTCTAAAAACCAGCTGACAATGATCTATGTGGAGATGGATCTTCAAAGGACAAAGAAAATAAAAAAGCGAAGTGGAGAGATGGAGAGAAAGAGAGAGAGACTTAAGAAAACAGGCTTCCTTTACAACAACAACAAAATATGGTGTCTGGATTTGGCTTTGCAGGAGTGTTGAGAACAGAGCTTTGAGAATAAAATGACATGGTGAGACAACAGCCCAGCTATCATTAGTGAATTAAATCAACAGAAGTGTAAAGTAAGCTATGCTATGGCTCTAGACATATCACATTTACATGCTTATGTTTAAATGTTCTTTAAGATTTATTGCAAACAATCTTGAAAAGACATACAACTCAAGGCTCATATATTAATAGACTAAATCAACAAGTCTGCCTTCATTGGGTTTAAATTTTAAAGGAAGTAATTCTGTGGTGTTTGTGAAGTCTAGGGTATTTGAACTCTGCAGAATTCCTGCTGCTTTTCTTCTGCGTCTTCTCCAAGTCCAATCAGGGAAAATGAGTTTCTAACACCACATTCTTACCCATAGTTCAGATAGATGGAAGGTTTTGCAATTTTAATAATTAGGTAATACAATATGTAGTGTTAGTTATTTTATTCTTAGTAAAAATGTCTTAATTAATATTAAACACAGTACTAGGCAATTACTAATGAAAAAGTCTCTTTTTTCTTTCATATAAGCCAAGTTGTTACAGAAATCAACATTATCAAAGTACTTGAGTACTAGTATTGTAAATTTATAGTATGTCAAATGTCTTGTGTTATAGTTTCTTTCACAGTGAAGACTAATATTCATCCAGCAACAAAAACTTTCTGACTTTCGATTCTCCACCTAGAACACATGAAGCTTCCTAAATTAATTCTGTTTAAAATCAATATACAATGTATAGTCATAATAATGAAATAAAATAGTAAAAGAAAAAATAGTAAGGAAATGTACTAAAATGCAAAATATTAATGGTATTAATATTTACCTATAAGTAATGATTTAATAGGCAATCTTTTTCTTGAGTTTTGTTTTTCCAATTTTTTAATGAGCACACTTTAATTGAAATTTTTGGCAATTTTCACAAACAATACATTGTTATTAACTATATTCACCATGTTGTACAATAGTTCTCCTGAACATATTCTAGCTATCTAACTAAAATCTTGTATCCTTTGACCAATATCTCCCCATCTTCCCCTACTCCTCTAGTCCCTGGTAGCCACAATTCTACTACCTGCTACTATGAGTTTGACTTTTTAGATTCCACATATAAGTGAGATCATGCAGCATTTATCTTTCTGTGTATGGCTTATTTCATTTAGCATGATGTCCTCTAGGTCCATCGTATTGTTGCAAATGACAGTATTTCCTTCTTTTTTAAAGCTGAATAGTATTCCATCATGCATATGTACCACATTTTCTTTATCCATTCCTTCCTTGATAGGCACTCGTGTTGATAACATGCCTTGACTATTGTGAAAAATTCTGCAATGAACTAGGGATTGCAACCATATCTTCAAGATACTAATTTCATTTCCTGTGGATAAATACCCAGTAATGGGATTTCTGGATCATATGGTAGTCCTATTTTTAATTTTTTGAGTAATCTCCATACCATAATTTTCTATAATAGCTGCACCAATTTACATTCCTACTAATAGTGTCCAAGGGTTCCCTTTTTTCCACACCCTCACCAACACTTATTATCTCTTGTCTTTTTGATAATAGACATCCCAACAGATGTGAGGTGATATTATGGTTTTAATTTGCATTGCCCTGATTAGTGACATTGAGCATTTTTTCACATATCTGTTAGCCATTGGAATGTCTTCTTTTGAAAAATGTCTGTTCACTTCCTTTGCCCATTTTAACCAGGTTTATTTATCTTCTTGCTATTGAGTTGTCTGAGATTCTGACATATTTTGGATATTAACCACTTATCACATGTATGCTTCACAAATATTTTCACAAATATTTTCTGCCATACCATAGGTTGCCTCTTCACTCTGTTAGTTGTTTCCTTTGTTGTTCAAAAGCTTTTTAGTTTGTAGAAATCTCATTTGTCTAGTTTTGCTTTCATTGCCTGTGTTTTTGTAGTCATACCAAAAAAATATTTGCCCAGATGAATGTCAAGAAGCTTTCTCCCTATGTTTTCTTCTAGTAATTTTACAGTCTCAGGTTTTACATTTAAGTCTTTAATCCATTTAGAGTTTATTTTTGTATATGGGTGAGATAAGAATCCAATTTCATTCTTCTGCATGTCTACTTAAATAATAAACAGAAAAAAATAAATAAAAAATAATGTTTATATAGGTATTGCAATAGGAATGCATGTGCTATAGCAGACTATGTGCACATCCAGGAAGATACAGACAAAACATTTTAAAGGAAATATAAGGAGGATTACATAAATGTTTTGAGGTAATTATCCTTGGCTAAAAAGACCAATAACAAGGGTGGCACCAGTTTGATATTGGACAGGTAGTTGCTGGGCAGATATCCTCACAGAAGTACTTATTTTGTGTAAGACTGTGATACCTTTGTGCAAGTTGTGGTTTTTGCAGGGTCTTTTCATCATGTATCTGTGTATGAGAATGCTCCTTTCTGGGCCTTCTTCAGCTCTATTTGTCAGAGTTTTTAACAAGTGACTCCATTTTGATTCTGACAACTTTCATATTTCCTCCTTTTGATCAAGATCTTTCCCTAGAAGCACCACTGATGAATTATCCTGTGTTAGGTGCTGGTTGTTCCTCAGTGCCAGGATAGACCTGTCCTGGTTGAGTCTGGTCTGGTCCCATGTCAGAGGGAAGTGATTGGTGACCAGGAGTCAACATCAAAACCCTTTTAGTCAATTTGAGCAACAAGGAAGGTTTTGAGGAAGTGGATCTCAAGCTAAATCTACCTAGAGTCCATTGTTAAGTTCAATTTTGTCTGTTCTGTAGGTAGATGTAGGTGTTTGTTATCATCTCAACGTGCTGGGCCAGTGTTGTTCTGTTAGGAGTTGTACTTCTCCAAACATTAACAAGTAACAAGTAGAAAGTTGAAGAAGGAAAATATAAAATAAAATTAATAATAGTATGACAATCCCAGTTTGCATAATTGTTTTGAAACATGAACTTAGGCTTAAAGGCAACCAATTGAATAAATCAAATGACCATAGGAAATTAGGTAAGACTTGTAACCACGTGGCCTGCTTTCTTATTTTTTAAATATGGGTTTCAACCTTCCCAGAGTAATTTATCCAAGGACAGCATGTAGTATTAGCAATAGCACAGATATTTCTTTATTTAACCAATCAATAATACTGAATTAAAGCAGAGAGTGAGAAACAGTTATATTAGAGATGTTGCCAAAGTCACCCAGTAGGTGGACTACAGGATCTCTTATGTCAGGTTTTGTCAAGTCAGCAGAAGCTAGCAATTGTAAAATTTCAATTACACCATTATCCTGCCAAGTGAAAAAGCTAGGCATTAAGAGGAGTTTCCCTATGATATGGGGTCTTATTCTGGTGTCTTGGGAAAAGCTGTCTACAGCATGAAGCCATCAACTACTCTCTCTGTAGTGAAATGTCTTGGTTATGGCCTCAGGTGATTTGATGAACTTTCTGTGTGACCCACATCAGGCACAAGACTTGTCCCTTAAAATTCATCTACTTTCAGTCTATAGGGCTCTGGGGACAGGAGTAGTTCCCAGTTTTAGTAATTCAATGGAAGAAAGTTGTATTGAAGGAATCTAGAAGAATTCAGGATCGAGTCTAGTCCATAGGTAGATAACAAAAATTTAAAAACAATGCACAGGACTACAATCTAATAGCAGGTGGCTACAATTTGATAAAAAGTCTATTATATTAATATTATAGTTTTTCTTTAGAAATCTAACTTTTTTTTCTCTAAACACATAGTAATCTAAGATTTTAAAATCTCCTGAGGTTAGGAAACCAAGCCAGGGCAGACTTTAGATTTCACCTACAGTTTTGAGAAGTGAGAATTTTTACTCACTGTGAGGCTGGGAACCCTTGAAATTAGGCATTCTATGCGCATTCTCAAATACAATATTCCATTCAAAGCCTTGGTCATATAACTAATGTTTTCAATTTTATCTTATTATAAAGAGAGATCAGATTTTTATTGAATTTATGTGAATAACCATATTGTCATAAGAATACTCATGAATAGTCTCCAAATTTTGTAGGGATTAAGTCAGGAGAATGAATAAATGCTTCCACATTTGTTCACAAAAGCATACTTTACCACATTACTATAAATTATAGATAAGAAAAGTTTCTCTAAATCTGTAAAACAAAACATTTAAGTAAATAACCAACAATGTTTCAAATAAAAGTCATAAAAACATGGTCTTCGTCTGTGACTTAACCTCATTTAATAAATTTTTGGTCTGCTTGATCTTGTTTAGTAGTGTCACAAATTCATAGGTGTCTTCATTAGAGTTCTGAAAATTTTTTCTTAGTCCCTTTATATTAAAATGATTAAAACATATATTTAAGAGTACTTGTTGGAGACTTTTCCATGAATGTGATTGCAAATGCTTTTAGAGAAAAATAAAAACTGCGAATGACAGAGACTTAGAATAGCCATGGTTAAAAATCTGACAAAATTTCATTATAATCAGCAATTGACAAGGAAATCTGGTTATTTTCATGTCATGTAACAAATAACCAGAATTATGACTGGTGACATAAAAGATTTCTAAGATTTTTATGCAATTTTCAAATATTCATATCAACAAATTATCCATAAATGTAACTGAAACATCTAGCATCACTTACCATTTGACAATGCTTTCCATATAATTTACCAAAGAAGCCTAGTGATTTAATATCTCAACAAGATAAGTGATATGTCCTTTGATACTCTCCAGTGGCTCAATTAGAAAATCACAAAGTTAATTCTTGGTCAAAAATCTTAATTTAGAATTACTGAAAGGCCGATTAAAGATGCCAAAAGATTTAAAACTCTGGATCAAAATAGAATCACAGGTCACTGTAAAACAATAGTCATTCATTTAACCGTAATAATCAAAGACTTCAATAGCCATGCAGAAAGTTACATGGATGTTTAAAAAAAGAAAAAGAAACTTAACCCGTTCAAAGCTCAGTTTTTCTAAGTAATCAAAAAATCTAATAAATACAACACAGGAAATTATCTTGATAAAACATAAAATCTTTCTTAGGCCAGTTGTTATACTAAAAAGATAAAGAAATGCTTTCTGCAGTGTGACTGCTTTTCTTTATGGGAAGTCTGTCATATAACTTAGAAGTCAATCCTGATGAAAAGGTAGTTGAATTAAATCAGACACAGGAAGAGTGTGTGCCCATGTTATGAATATCTGCCCTATTACAGGGGAATATAAACAAGAAAACTAGTACCTTGAGCAGGGGAAGACATAGCTCTTAGTAACAGTTTGGAAAATTTCCTGGTTACATGGAACAATTCAGACACATCAAGAAAACCCAGGTATACAGAATTAAGTTATGCTGGAGAAATACATTACTTTTGTAAGCCTTTAAGACAAACATTTCAGTGTTGGGCCATAATAGCAAAGTTTGAACAAAGAGAAAAAGTTACAAGAACTAATGGAAAAGTTGAAGGAGAGAGTTATTCACTCAAGCCAAACAAAGAGATGTACCTTTTCAAGGGGAGAAAAAGCTGAAGACAATGAAGTGTTATCTTCAAATCTCATGCAGTGAGATATAGCAAAAGCTGGACTTCTGAAATACGAATCTGAGTGGCTTCAAGAGGAATACTCTATCTCAAGAAATGAAATCACCATTTTAAATGGAGAATACAGCATTTCTAAGCTGAAACTAGGGAAATTAAATGAATCTCAGGGAGAAATATGGCAAAAATATAAAATGTAAGACAAGAAGAAGTAGAAAATGGCTGCTAAAAAGCAGATTTCAGAATTAAAAATCAGAATCTTCTGCAAGAGTAGACAAATAGTTTATGAAACCTTGCTCTAACATAGGGGACCACATTTTAAATTTTGTATTAGTGTAGCTTTAATAGCAAAGCTAAATCTTTGAAAGACTTATGAAGAATTCCCTTCTAATAGCCACCTTGATCACATGCACAAATTTTTTTCATACTTCATCATTCACAGACCTTTCATAACTTTACACATACCTTCCACGACATGCTTAGAATTTTAATCTTGTCTTATATTTCGTCTTTTTAAAATAACCAGTCATTTTACTTTAGAACAAAAATTTACCATATAAAATTCTTTCTCATGAAAACTTATTCTCTTTTCTTTTTAACCTTCCTTACCAAAAAAATCTTCATAGCTATCACTTTCTTCAGATCTCTCTCTCTCCTACTTATTGGTTCCTTTCTATCTTGTTTTTATTTCCTTCCTAAATCCATATTTTGAAACAGTCTTTAATAACATCTGAATTTAGATAAATTTTTCTTTTCTCTATGAAGAGCATCCTTTTGTGCCTTTCTTATAATATTTCTCATCAAAAAAATTTACTTTTTGGTATGTTTTGTATACAGAATTATAATGTAATTAAAAATTTTAAGTCTTGGTAACCTTAATTTCTAGTGAAAACCTAGGAAGCAAGAAATTTTGAATTCTCTTAATGTCAATATTTTATATATGAGAATCACTTTATAATTTTACAAACATGTTTTCCCATAACATAATTTGTATGCATATTAATAAATCCAAACAAATTTAGTCTTTCTATAAAATTTAAGAAGCCAAGAACTAACATATTTAAGTTCAGCAATTTATAATTTAGTATGTTATCTTATTTGGAAATGACTCAGACATTTAATGAGTGATTATTACTTAACATAATATATCATTAAAATTTTTCAAAGTACATGAAAACTTCATTTATCAATGCTAATCCCATTTCCATTACCTAATTTATCTATTTAATCTATTTTTTAACAATTATGCTTAAATTATTTATGAAAACCTAGACATTAAAGATTTCATCTTTTCAAGTTAGTTCCCTATTGACCATTTTTATAGCCTGTGAACATTAGGTGTTCACCTAAGTAAGAACCTTAAAGTTAAAAACATGGGCATTTTGCCTATAATCAGAAGATACAGCTGTCTTCAGTAAACCAATAATAATACATTTGTCTTATTTATCAAAGAGTTACTCAAAGATCTTCTGTTTTGGGCCTAGGTTTATAGTTTTTCAAACTTAAAACATCAAACAGAGACAAATATAATTCTGTCCGACTAGTAAACCTATGCAAAAAGTTATGCTGAAAATTCTAAAGACATTTCTATGTGTATTTTATCAATAATTTACTTTATTTCAAGAAATTTAGGGGATACAAGTGGTTTTTTGATTCATAAATGTGTTGCACAGTGGTAAAGTCAGGGCTGTTAATGTTCTCATCCTCCGAATTACCTATCAGGTACAATGTATATCATCAACAAATTCAACAAGTTTATTTATCAAAGATTTACTTAGGTCACATGAACTAAAAGCCTTTTCAGTTAATTACTATATATTTTATACAAGCACCCATTTATCGAAGCCAATCTGAATAGAATTCTTCAAGGGATTTCTGGCTAACTGTGCCAGATTTTACAGTATAGACACAAAAAATACATCACATGCATAACATAAATATACACATACAAATTAGTCATTAGAGAGTAAAACATAGTTATACAAACTCACCAGTTTATAAAAGAACAGTTGGATCCAAACTATATTTCTGACAAAATGGGATCTGTTTACATGGCTAAATTTTATTTTCCCTCATAGGTAATCTAATAAAGGTTGTAGACCAAAATTTTGGATAAAGCAGTTTCCATGGAAGTTTTATTTTTTAAAAAAGACCTCTTTTTTATCCTTTCCTTCCACCTTTTTTATCTTCAACTGAGTTAATAAGAGTTTAAAATGTTCAGTTGTTTATACTTTACCAAGACCCTGCTGAATTGTATACAGGGGGAAAAAAAAACCTCTCCAAGCAGCTATGAACTAGTAAAAAATCATTATTTTGTTTGCTCCTCCTGTTTGCTTGACTAGTCAATGCAGGTGGAAAAGCATTTTAGAAAAAATTATTATTTTTTCTTCAGCTCTTTCTGGCAGGTAAAGCAATTTTTATTCCAGGCAGAGATACCTACCATTATTGCTCTGAGTTCAAGATTTTGACCTGATATGAGAGCCTAACTTTTAGTAACATTTATCTAGTTCTTTTCTTCTAGAGTATCAATCTTCAATTAACTGCTCCATCACACAAAGCAGTTTTTTAGTCAGGCAAACCTAAACTTACATTTCAAAAAGGTATCTACATATTGGTTGCCATGGAACTGTTGTAATTTGTAAAGCATTAATTCAAAATCTCTTTAAAACTACTTTTTAAAAAAAATCTTGAATGTAATACCACAAGCAGTGAGTTTATCTCAACACCAGCAGAAAAGTCAGTAGATTTAAAGTAGGCAGAAAAAAAGAGAGAGAAATCAGAAGGCTCTACATTTTAACTATAGTTTCAGTTTTCTAATTTATCTATCTCTAAGAAAAACAGACTTGGCAGTTCAAATGATTCTCACGATGGTCACTGATTTAAAAATGTGCACAAGGAAAAGCCATGTAGCAGGCTGGAGTCATATAAAGTTTGACATTCCTTAATATTTAGAAGTCCCATTCCACTCCTTATTAATCTCTCAAGAGCAAAGAAAATTCTATCAGTCCTATCAGACAATGTCAGCAGTTTGGACTGGTGTTGTAGATATTAGCCACTGCCCTAGTGACTTTTCATTGGCCTTCTCATGTACACAATTTATAATGTTTATTTTTGCTCTTGGAAAATGTTCGAAAACAAGAAAGGGGGGGGAAGCCAAATCATTTACATACACGCATAACCAAATCAAAATGAAATCAAAATCTCAGTACTCGCAAAAATTATAACCTACACATGCGGATCAAAAAAATATCAAACCAAGTGTGCAGAAACAAAAGCGAATGCACCAGAAAAGACATGCCTCGCAGGTAAAATGTATATTCAGCAGAAACCAGAATACTCAAACTTGTCTTTATACCAGTAAGAGCTTGCCAAAGGGGGGGGCGGGACAATGAAAAAACCCTTTTATAGTCCTAGTCCCAAGAGGAATGCAAGGTCCTCTATTTAAGGCAGTCTTATAACCAAATTGGAACTCTAATAAAGTCAAAAAGAACTCACCATAGGGAGAGAGTCCAAGAATCTGAGAGGAGATTTACCAGGGCAGAAAAGGCAACGTAGGAAGACAGAGAGTGCCATAGGCTCAGTTGGTATTTTATTTGATTCCAGGGGCTGCCTATTTGTCTGAGGTAAAGCTTACTTTGGTCCCACTTCTGGCAACATTTTGTCAATCTGAATAACAGAGAGGGAAACTCTCTAAAAGAAAGTGTGATGTTCTTTAGAAAACAGGCATTGCAATGGAATATGCATGCCATAGTAAACTATGTTCATATTCATAGAGGTAAAAAAAAAAAGGCACAGGGTTTTAAAAGAAATATGAGGAAGACTGCATAATTATCCTTGGCTACAATGATCAATAACAAGGGTGACACCAGATTGAGGTTGGACAAGCACTTGCTGGGCAGATGTCCTCACAGAAGTGTTTTGTGTGTGTGTAAAATTGCTATGAACTTTGTGCCAGGTGTTTTTGTAGAGTCTTTTGTGATAGTTCTTGTTACGTGTGTGTGAGAGAACCCTTCCTTCATGGCCTTCCCTGGCTCTGTTTGTCAAAGTTTTTAACACCAGGGACTCCATTTTGATTGACAGTGTTCACAAGCAAGTGGACATCTAGTTGTTCCAACACCATTTATTGAAAAGACTATCCTTTTCCCACTGTTGTGTTCTTGACACCTTTCTCAAAGATCAGTGGACTGTATGGGCATGGATTTATTTATTGATCACCCTATTCTGCCCGTTCTACTATATGTTTTTGCACAGTACCATTTTGTTTCAATTACTATAACTTTGTAGTAGATTTTACAATCAAGTAGTGTGATGTCTCTAGCTTTGTTCTTTTTGCCTTGGCTATTGGGGTATTTTGTGGTTCCACATGAATTTTAAGATTATGTTTTCTATTTCTGTGAAGAATGACATCAGAATTTTGATAGCAATTATACTGAATTTGTAGAACTCCTTGGGTAGTTTGAATATTTTAACACTATTAATTCTTTCAATTCATGAGCACGATATATCTTTCCAGTCATTTGTGTCTTCTTCCTTTTCTTTCACCAGTGTTTTTTAGTTTTCAGTGTATCGATCTTTTACCTCCTTGATTAAATTTATTCCTCATTATTTTATTTTTGTAGCTATTGTAAATTGAATTGTTTTCTTGATTTCTTTTTCTGATAGTTTCTTGTTCATGTATACAAACATTACTGAATTTTGTACATTGGTTTTATATTCTGCAACTTTACTGAATTCATTTATTAGTTTTAACAGGGTTTTTTGGTTATAGTCTTTTGAGTTTCCTAGATATCTAATCAAAATCATCTGTGAACAGGGACAATTTAATGTCTTTCTTTCAAACTTAGATGCCTTTTATTTCTTTCTCTCTAGCTTGGACTTCTAGTATTATATTGAATAGTAGTTTTAAGAGTTGGCATCCTCGTTTTGTCCATGATCTTAGATCTTATATTAAGGTACATTCGTTTTATACCTTAAGTTTTTATCATGAAATAATAATTAATTTTATTATATGCTTTTAATGCATTTATTGATATGTTCATGTGCTTTTTGTCCTTCATTCTGTTAATGCGATGTATCATGTTTATTGATTTGCATATATTGAATCATTCTTTCATCCCCCAAATAAATCCCACTTAATTAAGGTGTATTGTCCTTTTTCATATGCTGTTGAATTCCGCTTGCTAGTATTTTATTGACAATTTTTGCATCTATGTTCATCAGGGATATTGGCCTATAATTTTTCTCTTGTAGTGCCCTTTTCTGGCTTTAGTATCAGGGTAATGCTAACAGACATATACAGAACATTATATCCAAGAGAGGCAGTATATACATACATTCTTTGCAAGTGCACATGAAATATTCTACAGGATAAATTACATGAAAAGACACAAAACAAGTCGTAACAAATTTAAGAAGATTAAAATAATACCAAGTATCTTTATTGATCACAATGAAATGGAACAAGGAATCAAAAACAGGAGGAAATATGGAAAATTTACAAATACATGGAAATTAAGCAACACGCTCCTGAACAATCCATGGGTCAAAAAAGAAATCAAAAAATGTCTTGAGACAAACAAAAATGGAAACTCAACATACCAAAACTTATAGGCTGCAGCAATAGCAGTTCTAAAAGGGAAGATTATAGCTATAAATTCCTACATTAAAAAAGAAGAGCTCAAATAAACAACCTAATGTTACTCTTCAAAGAACTAGAAAAGAAGAACAAACTTATTCCAAAGTTAGTAGAAGGAAAGAGATGTTAAATATCAGAGCAGAGATAAATGAAATAGAAATAGAAAAACAATAGAAAAGATCAATTGAAATTGAGTTGTTTTTTGAAAAGATAAACAAAATTGACAAAAATTTAGCTAACTAGGAAAAAAAGAAGATTAAAATTATAAATGAAAAAGACATTACAACTGATACCATAGAAGTACAAAAGGATCATGACTACTATGATCAAAGACTACTATGAATAATTACATGCCAACAAATTGGATGACTTAGAAGAAAACAATAAATTGCTAGAAACATACAACCCACCAAGACTGAATTATGAAGAGCTAGAAAACCTGAACAGACCAATAATGAGTAAGGAGATTGAATCAGTAATCTAAAATTTCCCATCAAAAAAGCCCAACACTGGATGGCTTCAGGGCTGAATTCTACCAAACATTCAAAGATGAAATAATACTAATTCTCAAACTCTTCCAAAATTCGAGGAGGTTTAAATACCAAACTCACTTTAGGTGGCCAGCATTACCCTAAATAATGTTTAAAAATACATAAAGCAATATACAAAAATGCTCAAGCCACAGTAATCAGATAAATGCAAATTAAATCAGCAATTAGATACCACCTCATACTAAAAAGATAAACAAAAATTTGTAGTGAGAAAGTACTGATAGATGTTAGAGCAATGTGTACTCTATACCCTGCAGAGAGAAGAGAGAAGTGCAAATTGAGAGATTAGGAATTGGAGAAGTCAAAGATCTGTGCTTATGCTGTGATTCAGCAATTTCATTCCTACAAGCTTAGAGAAACTCATGTAGCATGTGTACACGGCAGTATGTATAAAACGGCAAGAGTTTATAAGAATAAAAATTGGAAACAATATAAATGTCTATTCTTCTATAAAGAATATTACATAGAAGTTGAAGTGAGTAAACTAATACTATATGCATCAATATGGATAAATCTCAAAAACACTATGTTTGGCAGAAAAAATAATAGTATTATATTGCATATACTTAAATTTTATATAATAATATTTAAATAAAACTTAAATATGCAAAACAATACCATATTGTTTATGGGTCCATAACTATAGAGCAAAATACAAAAAAATTTATGGGGAAAAATAAACACTAAATGCTGCTACATGTAGACAGGAGACAATGCACGGGTGTTTGGGATTCTTTTCCCTATACTTTTCTGTATGCTTAATGTATCAAACTAATAATAATGCTCTATAACAAGAGCGAACATTTTTAATTTGAACAACTTCTCCATTATAAAACGAAGGCAGTAGTTTGAAAACAAATCATGTAGATTTTGACTGATTTCTAGATGCTGTGCATTTTGATTCTTTACCCCATGATGTCTTGAGAAAATTACAAATAAGTTGCCTGTGAGGTCTAATTTTATGACAAATCACCTTTAAACTCTACTGATTCATCTAGAAGGGCAGCTTGGACAATGACTCTGCAAGTAAAGGTTTTTAAAAAATGTATATTTTCATTGATGCAGGAAAACTTTTAAGTGTCCTATAGAAGAACAATATTTCATAGATGACCAAAAAATGTATTAGAAAGGGAAGAACAGAAGAATAGAATTTCCTGTAATGACTTTTGAAACTCCATTGAAGAAAATAACCATAGTGTAAAAATGCTAGAGTCTATCACGTAAGCTGCTATTCTTAAAAATAAATAAAACTCAAACTCTAATTCCATTCAATATCTAAAATTACAAGGGACTGCATGTAGGGCCAAAACATTTAGTAAATAAGATCACTGTTTTTGCTAAATACTTCATGACCAGAATGCATAGTTTTATAAACTTCCTAAGTCAGAGAAGCTGAATGATTTGGGGGAAAACAGTTTTTTACAAAAGTTTTACAGTCCCCTTTAAGGCACTGCTACAAGTCTTGATTTGCTAATTGACTTTTGCATGTTAATAGGCTTGAGCCAATTAATATATACATTAAGGAATGCCCTAATTTGTTTTAGTGCTTTCATTTAATAGAACTACAACAGAGCACATACAGAAAACCATTCATTCATGCATTAACATGGCTAATAAATACTCACTTTTCCTTATACTCTGATGGGTTTTAAAGAAAAGTATACATTAAAAAGTTTAAGCTCACATAAGCCTCTATACATAGAAGGAAAGTCAAACGAGAATTGTCTTCTGGGAAACTATTTCCCATTAGTATGTACACTATACCATTCACATAGTTATTTTTATTATTATTTCCGATCTGTATTGCAAAATAGAAGTAGAATAAGAACTGATTAAACACTTTTCTAATTTTAGACAAGCAATTTTTATGCTTTAAAAAACAAACTATTTCAGGCCGGGCACGGTGGCTCACACCTGTAATCCTAGCACTCTGGGAGGCCCAGGCGGGCGGATTGCTCAAGGTCAGGAGTTCGAAACCAGCCTGAGCAAGAGCGAGACCCTGTCTCTACTATAAATAGAAAAAAATTAATTGGCCAACTAATATATATATAGAAAAAATTAGCCGGGCATGGTGGCGCATGCCTGTAGTCCCAGC
Source organism: Mirza zaza (assembly GCA_008750895.1). NCBI lineage: Eukaryota > Metazoa > Chordata > Mammalia > Primates > Cheirogaleidae > Mirza > Mirza zaza. The sequence goes on from VSMD01010954.1 coordinate 20,622, forward strand.
CACTTGGGAGGCTGAGACAGGAGGATTGCTTTGAGCCCAGGAGTTTGAGGTTGCTGTGAGCTAGGCTGACGCCACGGCACTCACTCTAGCCTGGGCAACAAAGTGAGACTCTGTCTCAAAAAAAAAAGAAAAAGAGAGAAAGAAACTATCTCTTTCTGTCAAATAGAACTAATCATTGAGATAGCAAATTCACTAACATAATTTATGATAACTGTTGGCTTACTCAAGGGTTAGCTTATTGGATAGGCATGCAATAATTTTCCTCTTAACTCTAGAGTTTTTGTTCAATCACTTAAGGCAAAAATAATTTCTACTTTCTCTGACAATTTAAGGCATTTGTAACATACAGTTTTGTATTATAATTTTTCAGCATTATATTTTATCTACCCAATAAAAATCATTAACATTTGGGTAGCACTTTAGAACGTATGGTCACAGAGCTGATGACATGCTTATTTGATGGGGTAGGACTACAGCTTCAACCTAGTGTTTAAGAAGAACATCTATCTACCAGAGGAGCATTCAGGCCCAGTGTTAGAGGATAAAGACAGAAGGTTCATGGTTTCAGACATTGTCAAGGAGCTGCCTACTGTTCGCACCATAAGGTCTCAAGCAAGATGAAATCTCAGCCACGGATGACAAAGCTAGGGGAATATCTCTTCCAGAAAGTGAGCTCCAGTGGCCATGATCATGCTGATTCATTATCCAGAGAATCAAAAGTCCTGGAAGACGTTTCAGCTGTGCACAAAGGCAAGTGAGGGCAATGGCATCACCAATTTTGTGTCGCAGGGTACTTCTGCAGTCTGCAGCAGAACAGCGTTGTTATTACTGTTTCTGTTAGAGCTTTACCACCCTCTACACATATCACTATTCACACCCTTCCTTGCCTTCCTACACCATATTTGTATTTGGCTCTCCCTTGTAGTTTCTTTCACTTTGTTGTTGGTGGTGGTGGTGTTAGTATACTATAATTTCTCTTCTGTTCCTGTTGCTCATGCCTGCTATTCTTTCTGTTTCCAGTGCCTCATGGACTTCTCCACCTTCCTGGGAAACTGTCCGTGAATTTGGCTCACTGTGTTCTCTCTGCAGCTGCTGTTTCCTCACCAAGGGTATCTTGTTCATGTTTCCTGGTGTTGTATTACATTCTTCTTTCTTCTGGAACTGGTATAGAAAGCTGGAAATTACCTGGTATCGACTACTAAAATTGGCATAGAAGGCTGGAATTACCCGGCATGAGCTGATAGATACATGCCCACATCTTTAAAAGCCAGAAACCATTATGATCATTTGAGTTGCGTAGGGCAGTCTGGGTTGGCTCCTTTAATTCCTGCCTGCTGCTCCTATTCTGTTCTCCAAATCCATGTCCTCTGACTTAAGAATAATTGCTATAGCATGCTCATTAGCTTAGCCCCTGATGCTCATTCATTGATTCCTTCACAGGTTAAGTATTTATTAAAATTATTTGCTGCATCAGCCCCTGCTAGGTGCTAGGCAGAGTTTCAACAATCAAGAAATGTTAAATGCCTGAGGTGATGGATACCCCAATTACCCTGATTTGGTTAATTCACATTGTATGCCTATATCAAAACATCACGTGTACCCTATAAAGATACACAGCTATTATGTACCCATAATAATTAAAAATAAAAAGATGCATGTAAGAGAACTATATGGTCGAGTTTGGGGAAACAGACCAATAGGACGGACAAGTGACAGTGCATCATGAAGGGAGCCAGAGCAGGAAGCAGAGAATGTATACTTAGCCTGTCTTGAAGGGCCTAGCAATGCTTCCTGGAGGAACATTTTGGAAGCTAATCCCTAAAGGAAAAACAGGAGTTAATTAGGGGGAGGGAGGAGCAATGAACATTACAGGTAGAGGAAATCGTATGTACAAACCTAGAGGCAAAAAGAACTGTGCACAAGACTGCTCATTATTAAAGCTGCTGAGAATGGCAGGAGAAACTTTACTTTTAAACACTTAATTCTTCACTGATCACTTCACTGTACATCAATTAAAAATAAATAAGTACATACTTGTGTCAGAAAAAACGAACCATTAAGCACACACTTGCAGTGAGGACATGAGCCACCAAGCGCATTCCATCTAATGAAATCATGGACCTGCAGTGGTTTTCGATGATTCTCTTGTCTCATCTCCCTAAAAATTTGAGTTATCAACAGTTGTTCTATGTTAAACTATAGTGATAAAGATAACAGGCCACTGTAGGCTAAAGAAACAATTAACTTTTTAACTTCGTTCATCCATTTAATCCTTCTACAAATATTTAATGAATCCCTACTATGGCTAAGCACTTCCCTCACGATTCTCACTCTGCTAGTAGAGGGAAGGAAAAACCAACACGAAAACAAGTAAATAACTAAATAAATTATGTAGCACATCAAATATAAACATTAAGGGCAAAGCAGGGCAAATGATCCATAAGCCTAAGAAGATCAAGTCCTATAAAAATGTTCACTTACTAAAAATGCCACTGAAAACAAACCAAACTCTAAAAGACTGCTTCTAATAAATGGCATTAATTTTATTTCCTTTACAATTTACTAAACAACCACAAGTCACAGATTCTTTTTCCAGAATTGGACTGAGCTTATGAGGGTTAATCAGCAACTCCATCACTTCGGTGAGAAGCAGCATGATGTAGGGTAAGGTGCTCTGCCTGGGGACCCGGGCTATCATGCGCCTTCTGTCATTTTTTAACTGGGAGGATTTTGGTAGCTTCTCTAACTTTCTAAGAACCTCATTCCCTCTTTCATAATATGGAGATAAAAATGATAATAATGATAATATCAAGGTTTTGAGGCTTAAAATGTGTTAATTCACTTTAAATTAATCCATGCTAGGATAGCAGAACAATGCCTAGTACTTTTCTAATCATGTTAGGTACCTGCATTATACCTCATTAAGAGAACAGGAAAGACTCTCGCTGTTCAGAACCACCATGAGGCTTGTAAACTGTTTCTGCTTCCTTATGCCTCATGAGCTATAATAAACTGCTAGTTCGCTGCTGTACCACATCAGCTTTCAAATGGTAAAAAAACCAATTAAACAAATACGCTTGGTTATGCCCTGATCATCGTCTTTGTCAACGTTAAATAGTCAGAGGCTTAAGCACTAGCTGCTTGGTGATCTGCATCGGCAACCAGCCCCCACTCGGAGGTCCCGTCGACACGCAGACAGCCACAGGGAGGGCCACAGCTGCCCACCGAACACTGCTCAGTGACTCAATAATCAGGACAGACACCTCCTCCCCTCCTTCCTGGCAGGCTTCCCCCTTGGTGGCTGCATAGTGTATAGCTTGGGAAAGGATCCAGGACAAGTACATTCGGAGCGAAACTGCCTTATGCTCGACTTTCCTGATGTGGGCAGCCCTCGATAGGGCAGAGACAGACAGCATGGCTGAAGTTGCTGGACACTGAGGAGCCTGACCACCAGGACTGCTCCTCCTTTGCCATTTAGGTCATAATGGCTTTGGCGTCAACGTCTGTCCCCTCAAACAGAACTGTTATCATCAAGATCTATTTACTTTTTATGCAAGGCAACAGACATGCTTGTGTTTCCCATCACTTTCTTTATAATACAGGGCAGTGGCATCTTCAGAGAGTACTGCAGTGTGTATACCCCTACCATAAACTGTATGTGCTACACACAACAGGAGATTTAGTGAGAGTTCATGAGCATAGAAGGTGCTTACTTGCGCTTCTCTGGTTTCCAGAAGAAGACTTGTTCTGGCCCTTGTCTCATCCTTACTACTCTGTGCAGTAGTGGAATGAGCTACCTCACAGATAACAGCCATTGGTCTCACCTGGGTGGGGTAGGTGGGTTTGGTTTCTATCTGTCCTCCTCCCCTGGACCAAAGGGCGGCAGCAATCCTGAGAAAGTGTCTGTGCTCCGCAGATTCAAACCTCATTCTGAAGGACTGACCCACACACAGTTCAGTCCTGGGGAGCAGGAAGTGTGAGCAGGTCCGTTTGACTTGCCCTCACATATACGCTGTTAGTTCCAATAGCTCACTGTCAATCCTTTTTAAGTGATATTTTGATCTCTGTCTGAGCCTGTGTCTCAATTTTTACACCACGTAAGTAGAAAGAATGGTATTTATTGATGTCCTCCAATGCCAAAACTTAGTTCTTTAAGAAAAGTAATTACAAAATGTAAGAATTATATCTAAAGCAGATGGGAATTAGTAAAAGACTTTAAAAACATGGCTAAAAAAATCGAATCTCCACCAGGGACCGTCTTTTGCACTATCATTTTTTGTTGTTTTTTCTTTGTGTGTGTTTACCTATATAAATTAGCAAAATTTTTACCCCTGATGTAGACAACAGAAGTCATAACTATAAGTTATAATAAGTTATAATTTTGTATTTGTTAATAAATGTGAGAAAATAAATGAAATCATCAACTTGTACAAGCAATTGACCTTACAGCTTCAAGCAAGATTCTTTAGCAACACGAATGCTGAACATATCTTTTCCTTAATTATCCATTACGGAACAATTTGTATTTGAGGATCCTGAGGTGCACAGTGTGGAGAGGTGCTGGCTTCAGCAATGCCCATCTCTTACAAATTACACATTTTATTACTCATATCTAAGAGAAGATGTTTAATTTTTTGAACTAATGCATAAAAATGCAAATGTGAACTCATTTATATCTCTGCTTAACATATAATGCAATAAAACTTTTTCATTTGGCTTACGTAGCATTTTATACCTTATCAACCACCATTAAAATGCATTAAATGGCTTTAATAATGATGAGCAACTGACCTGCCCAGTGCTTCCGAATTCCTAATCATGTCTAATTTTTGTCTGAAAATGAAGTACTACCTAATTATCAAACTACTAACTTCAGGTCCTTTGAATGCTAAAAAAAAAAAAAAAAAAAAAATTAAGTATAAGGATGTTAATTAGCTTCAACTCTCAATCTTATAAACGTAAGTACTTCTTAGTGAAACTATCAGTGACATAATTCAGGCCTTTCTTCCATACGTATGCCTGAGACATGAGCAATTCCTATGTTTGATGAATTAGGAAAACGTTATGCCACTTTCCCTTCCGTTATCTCCACAGCATAAATCTATAATGTCTTCCTATGTGTTGACTCTTAAAATATCAACCAAAATTAGAAACCTAGTGTTTAATTTAGTCCTTTAAAATGTATGTGCCACCTCCAAAGAACAAATAGCCTGATGGCATTCACATGTGTCAGAGAAAAAGACTAGGTGATATGTTATCATCTAAGAACAATTTTAAATATAAATTAGATCTAATGAATAAAGTGTATTAGAATGTTTTCCATACTATACAATTCCATATAACACTTTAAATTGACAAAATTTTAGAAATGAGGACATGCTAGTGGTTTTCAAGGGTTAGGAACAGGGGTAGGGCTGGAGGGAGGAGGGTTTGGCTATACAAGGCCAACAAAAGGCATCTGTGCTGTGGGAACTGCTCAGTGTCTGACTGGGTGCTGAGTATATGAACTCGCACAGGCAACAATATTGCGTAGAACTAAACACACATACACAGTTAGTGGTTACTGAAGACACTTATAGCAAAATTCTGCTGCATAGGGGATCTCATGGGGGGCATGAATTTTCCTTTGAATCATGTTAACTTGGAAAAAGAAAGAGAAAGAAGCAGCAATCACTGCTCTTACAAAAAGAAACTAACAGTAGGGTCAGCACCAGAATTGGGAGCTGGGACATGAGCCGTCGCCTGAGCTTCCAGTGCACAGGGCTTCAGGCACTGGGGGTAACCCTGATCCCTCTTTACTCAAATAGCCAAGAGCCCCAGCTGGTCCCTGCCTATCAATTTCTTATCACACAGGGGCAAATAACCAAGAATAGCCAAGAAGAGGATACTGGTAACCAACAAATAAGTCATCCTGGAACTTGGCAAACTATAGTCTTGCTGGGGGGTGGATTTACTTATTTATCTTCTCAGCAATTGTTAATTGACAGTCTAATGAATCTTAGGCACTCTCCTAAGTACTGGAAATACGGCAGTGCACAAAACAAATCCCTGCCTTCACAGAGTTTATTTTCTTAAGAGGAAATGCAACCATAAATAAACAAATACATATACTATAACATCAACAGTGGCGAATGCTATGAAAAGTGTTGAAAGGGGGTAAAAGGTGAGGGGCACTGTCTTGGAGATGGTGGTCAGAGAAGGCCTCCTTGAAGAGGAGTGTTAAAGCTGAGGCTGATGCAAAGTTAGGAAGCGAGATGTGGGCATCGGGGCAGGGGAGACCAACTGAGCACAGGGAACAGCATGTGCAAAAGGCCTGAAATGCAAGGATCTGGATTGTTCGAGAAATTGCAAGGAGGTTGCTCACCATGGCTAGGTCAGTGTGCCCACGACACTTACTGATAGGACATAACCAGATCATACAGAGCCTCATAAACCCTGGATATTATTCTCAGTGTAAGGAGCCTTAGAGAATATGGGGATGATTCAAGTGAAACGACTGGATTTCAGAGGCCCTGACTGTCAGGACTCAGAGCTGGGGATGGCCCCAGCGAAGAAATGGGGACTGGCCAGGCCGGGACTCAGAATGTTCCTGGTGCAGAAATCCAAAACAGAGAAAGCAAAAATTCAATTTGTTTGTTTTATTTGAAGAACATGGACATTTATTTTGGCAATAAGAACTCACATTTAAGGCTTTGCCCCCTAGTTATTTGGAAGCCTAAGTTTGTCTGGGGAGGCAGGAGGAAAGGTCTGTACATCAAGAAGCTGAACTACCATCACCAATCTCTTTTTTCCTAGGAAGCAGATATCCATGAACTTTGAGACAGAAAGCATAAGGTTCCCCCACAAGAAACCCTTTCTCAGTGGGTCATAAAGACATACCAAAGTCACTCCTCCCTCCAAGGCTGCCCCACCCCAGCCAGACCCCAACGCTCAGGCACTGTTTTAGACAAAGAAGAGTCACAAGATCTGGGACATGCTCCCTCTAAAACAGGGCATGCTCCACCTAAGTCTCTGTGTGCGTGTGTGTGTGTGCGTGTGTGTGTGTGTGTGTGTGTGTGTGTGTAACATCTATGCACTTGTGCTGGATGGTGGAGGGCTGGTCGGAAGGAGGCCTGTGCATGGAACAGATAGATTCCTGTAGATGGAAAGTGGTTCTAGCTGGAGAGAGGAACCAAAATTGGAAATTAGCCAGATATCTCGGAAATAAAATTACTAGAATTTTAGGAGTGAAGACTATACCTCAATTTCAGAAGACATCTAACCTGTCTTTATTTTCCTTGCAAACTCTGCTGACAGTTACCAGAATTTGGAGGGTAGAAGGCACAGGACAGATGAAAGGAAGGACAGAGTGAGCCAGGCAGGTCCAGGTGATGGAAGGAAGGCTCCTAGACCATACTTAGGAGTTTGGGCTTTATCTTACAGGTTTGTATTTTGCAATGTGCCTTTTTCAGAGCAACAACAATGTTTTGCCAAACAAAAGAATTTTACTTGGGAATATCAGATTATTTGTGAAAACAAAGAGACATCTTCATTCCAGGACTTCTAAGAACCTTTAATATGCAAATAAGCATTTTTCAGCAACAAGAATTTTGAATATATAGAATTTCTAATTTTATTTTTACTATGGGACCACTTTTTAAGAGAACATTTCTTAATAGAAGTTGGCATTACAGAATGCATTTTGGGTGTGTTTAGGCAAATGGCAGCCATTGTAAGATTTTAATCTTAGGAATGACACAATTTGATTTGCATTTACATAGATTACTCTGAAGGCTGTGTGAAAAGAGGCTCTCAGGTGATCATGGAGCCTGTCAAGACAAGATGGTTAAAGTCAGAACAAGGCAGTGGTAGTTAGGAAAAGAGGACCATAAAGATTAGGATATACTAAAATAAAAATTGGGGAGGACTTACTTGATAATTGATTTTTTGGAGGCATAAATCAAAGACACTTCCCAGTTTTGAGGTGTAGGTGACAGGGTGAATGTGAGTGCCAACAATAAAGATAGTAACAGGGAGGAACATCATAAACAAATACACGAACACATGTAAATGGTTTATAAAGTTCTTCCATACTCATTGTTCTATCCAACACTCAACACTCTAAGACATAGGCAGTATATACCATTTTATTATTTTAATGATGAGAAAAATGGGATTAGAAATGTAAATTACTCAACACAGTTAAGCTAATATCACATGCATAGGAAGGTGAGGATTCTCCTCTACTCCTCCAATCACCCCTCAGTAAAGAAAGGAATTTTACTATATCCAAGTTCTTAGAATATCTCTCATGGTCCAGGGCTCTGTCTGACTTTCTTGTGAAGAAGCTGCATTAGCCTGAAATGTCTCCAGCTAATTTCAGTTGAGATGCTTCTGGAGCTCAGCTGAATAAATTCATAGAAAGGGGAAGCAATGAATGTAACCTGGATTTAGGATCACTCATTAGGGCTATGTCCTAATTTCTGTTGAAGGAAATTAGAGATATTTTACCCCAAATTATGGCATTTTGACATGCTGGATTGATTGAAGAAGCCTCAAGGAATCTCTGACATGACGCATTTCATCAGAAAGGAATACAAGCTGTGCATTCTTGGGAAGTTGAATCTTCATTTTCTGAGGGCTCCCGTGTATGCACGTTAAAATAAATTTGATAACTTTTTGCTTATCAATCTGCTTTATTGTGAGTTGATTTTTAAGTGAACCTTCTAAAGGCAAAGGGGAAGTTTTCTCCCCACCCTAACACTGTTCACAAAGTTTTTCAATATTGCCTTGAAAAGCCATAGATTACATTGTTACATTTTAGAGATCAAGATATAGTTACAACACAGATGTAAACAGAAACTTTTCTAATATATTTAAGATAAAATTTATAGCAGCAACATCATACACAGACACACAAAAAAGCTGTATTTAAGAGAACTTATTATTGTTACTGAAAGCTTGGCACTTGTCCCTGAGATCATAACAGAAGAATGAGGACAAATGGTTGGAGGAGAAAGAAAGAGGACTTTATTAATTTGTTGGCAAATGAGGAGGTTGGCAGCTTCCTGTCTCAACGTACAAATGTCCTGCTTCTGAGCAGAGGTACGGAGCTTTTACAGGTTCTGATCAATCCCATCTTTGGCTAAAACAATCTTGTAACCTCTAACCCGATTAATTCCGTCTTCTGTGGCACAAAGAACAAAGAACACTTCCCTGTCCCCCCAACCACTGGCCTGTGGCAGGGATGCAGGGTCTAGTTCTTCAAAAGGAAAAGGAGATGTTTTAAAGAGACATAAAACATTTTTGCCATTTTAAGCCATTTCTTCTGTTACATTATGAATGTAGAAATCATGTTACTAGAAAACTGCATTATAGTACCCAAAAGTCGCTGTAAATGTTAAAGATGCATGAATTTAAATAATACTGTTTCAGGAAACGTGAGAAAGAGCAATTTTACTAACATACCATATAACTGCATATATGATTGAAGTATGTATGGGTAATTAAAATTATAAATAAAATGTTATAATAAATAAGCCACAGAATTTCATCTACATTCCTAAGAGTTTCTATGTGTCAGCTGGCCAAAAATATTAACTCTCCTTATTGAGGAAATGAGAGAAGCATTTATTATGCTGAGTTGCCTTAGCTTCAGACTTATTAGACATTTGGATCATCTCATTCACCACTATTTCCATTGGCCCAAGTGATGCCTCAGCAAATCCCATCAAAGGAAAAGCTGAGATGCTAATGCCGATCTAGAAAACAAGGAAGGCAGTAAAACAATCTGGATGTTTCGGAATGGCGTAGACTGTACTGTAAATTTTCTCAAGAAGATTTCAAAGTTTGCTTCTCCATTTGGGAGGAACAAGCCTTCCAAAAAATGAGAATCTATATATCATAAGAATGCTGCAGCAGGTTGAGGTGTTTATGGGGAAATAGCATGGTGATGTGAAAAGAGCCCTAGGGTTGGAGACAACTGTGGTCTTTTACAAGTGACTCATCTCTGTCTGGAGATACGGATCTCTCACATTTCTTCACATCTTGGCAGTGAGGTGCTGACTGCCCTTTGTTCTGGACTATGTTTCTGAAGATGTTTGGATAGTAAATAGCCTTGGAAGACAGAGACAGTATCTCCCTCCAGAGAAAACTTCTGGCATGCTGACTCCCCAGGATAATAAAGATAAATCTCCTGCCAGGGCAAAGGGCAGATAAGTCTTCTCCCCATTGGAAATGACCCGGAGTCCCTGAGCACAGGGCTCCTTCCCTGTGATGCATCCCACTGCCTGTGCATGTGTCAGACAGCCCTCTTTGTGTCTCCTCGGGGAATGGCTTAGGTTTGGGTGCACAGATGCTGATATATTGGCTAGTGTCATTCCTGTGTGTAACAAACTTGTCTTTCACCTCCTACCCAGGGGTCTTGGGTCTTCTACTAGCATTCATGAAACTGTGACAAGCTAGCTTGCTAGTTTGCAAGTAGCGTAAACTCTCAGACCTTTCACAGTTCTTGAAAATCTTCATATTCCATCCATTACTCATCTGGAAAAAAACAGCTTAGGCTAGATGACCTTTAGTTCCCTTTCCAGTTGTTTATTACATATAATTTATATTAGGAATAGCAATAGCAGTGGCAAAATTAGTGCTTATTTTTTATTTTTATTTTTTGGTAACAGTTGTTTTGCCAAAAGAATGCTACATGTCTAAAACTTTCAGATAATCATGGTCCTTCTTTCCTAAAAAAAATTATAGTGACTTGTATGCCTTCCGTTTACTTTTCAAAACACAACATGCTTTATCCAGTTAAAACATCCACTCTCTAACATCTCAGATTAAGCTGTAATCACCTTCTCTCTTTCCAAATTCCCCACGTACACTCTCCTCTAAGGAGCCATTTAAATATAGATTTAGTTTTGAAAGTTCTCCCCAGCACCTGAAAATGTCTATTAACATCATTCCTGTGAAATCTTAAACAAATTCACCTATTTTATACCTAAATTTTGTGTGTGTTTTTGTTTCAGTTCCAATTATGTTAGCCACAAGAAAATGTTACTCTCCACATGTGATAAGAAAAATTAGTCACTCACATTTGAGTGACTCTCTCTATAAGAGTAGGACATTTATTTATTTATTAATAAGTATTTATTAATTTCCTACTATGTGAAAGGAACTGTAATAGATGCTATAATATAAAAATTTATAAAACATGATTGGTTACTGCCTCATCGAGTGTTCAGTAAAAGAGAAGAGGTTATAATCTGGTGATATATCTTATCATTTTAATTTCCTTAAAAAACAGGTAATATACCATTCATACATTAACAAAAGTTTTTGAATAATAGCTGCACGAATGAATAGATGAATAATGAATGAATAAATACAAGTAGGCAAACTGAGGAGAATCCAGGCTATGTACTAAATATATGTGTTGGCAGCCTGGGGATTTCTGAAATCATTTCAGATCAGAAACATTAATGAAAACTCATTTCTTTGCAGAAAGTAGAATTTAAATTCTGATTGCATTAAAATCCCTCTGCTAATACTTCCTACTAAGAATGCACATAGGAACTATTAAACTACACTTAAACTAACCCTGACTTAGGTCGATTTTTTTTTCTTTTAAAGCAGGCAAAGGTTCACCTGGGTGTGTGAACACACACACACACACACACACATATATTTTATATATATATATATATACACACCAAGGTATGACTCACCACTGTCACAGATCACTATAGCTCAGTTGCCACAGGCCTACTGGGCACTGGGTTGCATGCTAAGGATTTGTAGTTTTTGGTCTTAAAGACACAAATTACACCCATATAGGGATGGAGGGTGTTGGTTTGATTTGATATCTGGTCAAGTAATAAGAAGGCAGATGGGTGCTTATTCTTCCTATTGATAGAGACCCCCAAAGCCATCAGTTTGCCTGACTTCACTGAGAATGGGAGGCCTGGTTCCCTGAAGCTAGAATACAGCCATTATTATGCAGTAGAGGTTTGTAAGTGGCTGAATCCTTGAGCTTTTTGTCATTAATTCATTCAGTCCACAGCTACTATTGTGATACCTTAATATTTTTTCCATCTTCTAGGAAAGAAACTAGTAGGCATGCCACAAAGAGGGTCGGTCTCTTTGTAGACCTAACGAATTTGCCCTGGAGAAGGGAGAACGGAATGCTCACCTGTAATTATGACACCACATGCAGTGTCCTCATGGGAATGAGCAGTTCAGTTGAGGTGAAGATAGTGTGAGATAAAGTAATCCCGAGAGATAAAAAGCAACCTTTTCTCTCTGATTCTTCAAGATCAAGTGATCAAATGCCAGTTATGCACACTCAAAGAATCCTCCAGAGCCCCTGAGGAGCTCATGCACTGCTCGCCCTTCTTGTGCGTGCATGATTTTTATTTAATTCATTTGCTCCATAACTCCTGAAGAGGTAGAGAAGATGTTTCTTCTCCCTTTAAAGACTCAGAGTCTAATAAATAGGTTGGAGTTAGCATGGGTGAACAAAACAGCCCATGTGCTGAGAGAAATGTGTGTCACAGGCAGAAGGGAGTTGTCCTTTCTCTCAGGGGTTGTTGGAAAGGCTTTCGTGAGGATATCTTGATCAGAGCCCTGAGAGATGAGGGGTGCTCCTTGCACAGGCAAGGAGGGGACAAGCTGGGCTAAAGGCCAGCAGCAGGAAGGAGAGGAGCAGACAGCAGTGTTGCAGCACCTCTGTCCTCGCTCTTGCCTGTTTCCCTGAACATCCCTTCCTGCTAGTAAGAAGTTTGACTTGTTCCAGTAGCATAACTCTCGCTTCCTAATATGTTCTCTCCACTTCTTACCTGATTCCTTTGTTTCGACCCATCTCCCTGCCTGGTAAGTGTTTCCAGCCTTCGTATTCAGTCTTTAACCAACCCACCAGCTCCATCCCTATTATTTATCCACAACTTGTATGGACCCTGCCCAGGAGGAGCATCTCAGTCTCCATCCTGGAACCCAAACCTCTGCAAACTGCTTCTTCCGTGGGTGCCCAGGACGCCTGTACAGTATCTTAAAATAAATCTGTCACTACTTTTTGGTGATGCTACTTCCTCTTAGAATCATAAATTCCAAAGAGTCGAAAGGGTAATCTGCAGTATGTTCAGTCCAACGGAAATTAACATTGAATAGATATTAGGTAAAACACAAAACTGTTTGGTTAATTTCATAAATATCATATTATTTGATTGTTCTAACATCTTAACTTAGAAACTGATTTATGTTTTACAAATGAGATACCTGAGGAGTAGAGAAGTTATAATTTGCCCAATGTCACACAAACTGTAAGATGCTTCAAGAACAAATAGCAAATTTTTATTATATAGAAAAATATATATTTATTTTAATATTTATTTTATATAATATATACAGTTGGCTCTCTGTATCTACAGTACCACATCTGTGAATTCAACTAACCAAAAATCAAACATTCAAATTTTTAATAAGTAATGAAAAAAATAAAATAAAAATAATGCAAATAAGAAAACAATATAGTATAATAATGTTTACATAGCATTTACATCATAGTAGGTATTTTGAGTAATCTAGAAATGATTTCAAGTATATGGAAGGATGTGTCTAGGTTATATAAAAATACTATGCCATGTTTTATAAGGGATTTAGCATCCATGGATTTTGGTATCCATAGAGGTCCTGGACCTAATCCTAAGTGGATACCAAGAGATGATTGTATTATATATTTTATATTATATATTTTAATATATCATATGTTTATTTATACATTTATTATATATCATATAATATACTTTTATTTAATATATTATAACATTTTATTTTATAATATATTTTATTTTATATATTTACATATAAATCTCTGTTTCACTCTTTTGCTTGATCACTGTCAGTAATGAAAAGTTCACTACTCTCTAAGGCAACATGTTTTGATATTTTTATGATGATTTAAATATGCACAACGTAAAATTTACCATTTTAACCATGTTTAAGAGTACACTTCAGTGGCATTGAGTAAATTCACATAGTTGTACAACCACCACCATCATCTGTCTCCAGAACTTTTCGTCATCCCACACTGAAACTTTGCACCCATTAATGATAACTTCCCAGGTGCACCTGGTAACCACCATTCTACTTTTTGTTTTTATCCATCTGATTACTCTAGGTACTTCATGTACTCTAGGTACAGCATCAACCATACAGTATTTGTCATTTCGTGTCTGGCTTATTTCATTTAGCATAATGTTTTCAAGGTTAATGTATATTGTTGCATGTATCATAATTTTGTTCCTTTTTAAAGGTGAATAATATTCCATTGTTATGTGTATACCACATTTTGTTGATCCATTCATCTGTCAGTGGACATTTGGATTGTTTCTACCTTTTGGCTATTGTGAATAATGCTGCTATGCACATGGCTGTACAAATATCTATTTGAGTTTCGACTCTTTGGGGTATATATCCAGAAGTGAAATTGCTGGATCTTATGGTATTAATAATTCTGTTGAATTTTTAGAAGAATTGCCATATTGCTTTCCACTGTAGCATGCCATTTTACATCCCCACCAGCTATGCACAAGAGTTCCACAAGGCAACATATTTTGTACCACACAAAATTAAATGTAAAATTCATTTGTCAAGACAAGTGGACCCCCAGCCAGAACGCAAGTCCAAACCTGAAAGTAGCGAGAACATTGTAGATGAATTTCTCTTCAGGTCCTGGGAGAGGCAGACAGAAGGGATGGGACAAGGATTCACTTGGAGAAGGTCTTCATATATCTACCCTCACCCTTTGAGACTAGGAAGGGTTGAAAGTTTGTCTTCTGCATGGCACTAGCCTATGGGGCCACTTTTTCTTTAACTCATGCTCAGAAGGATGGCAAGGACTTCAATGGCCTGGCAATTGAGCTGGGCCTGCTTATTCTTTCTAGATGGACCCCAAATATTAATAGTGCTGTGTGCGCAATCCTGTTGGGACCCAGGCCTGTGCCATACACACATGTAGCTTTATTATTTGTGTCCACACCAAATTTCCAAATCTACTTCTCCTTTCACACTTTTCCTAAAGTTTTATCTTTTCTTTGACTTTACCTAAATCTTATGTGTAAGGCCAGCTTTATCCACTAAATGTATCCTGATTTTTTACTGATTGATTAAATCCCCATTTGTCTTCTCTAACACCTATGTCCAGTTTTAATCTTTACCTGTCTGGTTAGGTTTTTGCCCAAATCCAGGCTTTAACTTTCCTAAATCCATTCCAAATTCCAGTTTCAGCAGTTCAGATACCCAGTCCCTCTAAAGCAGGGTAGCTTGTGTCAACCCTATGTAGAGGGATAAAGTATGGAAGAATCCCATCGCTGCACTTCTACCTGAAGACACCTGGGGCCTCCAGGTAATTATGAATTATGCAACAGCTTCAATTGCACAATTAAGTTTAGTAAAAAACAAAACAAACAAACAAAAAAAAAACAATGACATGCAACAGCCCTGAGAACTAATGAGGCTCAGGAAATACTCAGACTTTTTCTTTGTCCAAATGGAGTTATTTTTAAAATGATCACTACTAGGATTCCATATCCCAGATCAGGATGTGTTTGAGAAATGGTCCATTCAAGGGTTACATAGCCACCAAAACAGAAGAGACCACTACTTCTGCTAAACTAAAAGTGAAAATCTGAAAATATATGGGACTTTTTTAATAGCCACGTATCAGCAAGATATTTCTTGTACTTCTTGAATTGGACAGACAGGCTTTGGCTCATATTTATTGATCAATTCTATTTTTTTGATGAGCAATGAGTAGATAAAATTATTTTACTTGTATGTGAAAACAGTCATCATGCTTAATTCTTTCCAAACTAGTATCTCCAACTGTTTCAACAGTTTCTTATACAATATGGTTTTCAGTCACATCCGGTGAGGACATTGTTGTTTATGAGGGTTCATCTTAAAATTCACAGCCCAAAGTGAGCCAGGCACTCCAGATAAGAACAGCTCAGTGGAGAGTTCTGCTAGAGCAATGCAGAGGTTGTGCAAGCTAAGATTCACAAGCTAAGATTGTGTTAGCTATTTTAGAAGCCAGAGAACACAATGGGATCTCATACTAAATGTGAGCAGCTGAAACCTATATTTTTACATTAATGTTGTTACATATATATTCCCCTATCCTGTGTTTGGAGGTTGATTTCTAACAAAATAGATCATCTTGTCTTTTTCTTTCCATCATGTAAGCCAGAAGAAATATTTTTCAATTTTGATAATGTCATTAAATTTATCTGCAGTGCCTAAAAGATAATGTCATCTACAAATATAAACATGGTTTTTTGACTAGTAATCCTTCAAAAGAGACAAAATAGTTCTTTAAACTATTTGGATGACTTGGTCACAGTGAACTCACAAGGCTTTCTAGTGATCACTACCTTCTTTCCAAAGTACTTATCTTATGCTCTCTGTTTATTAGCCCCTTGCCAGAGATTAATAAATATAATAATTGTTAGTTGCTTGAATTCACCTTTTCTTCAATTTTGGAAACTGGGATACAAGATTGACTATCTCTGGCAGTCTGGTGTATTTATGTACAATGAGATTTCTAACAGAAAAATACTGACAGTGTCTCTAAAATCATATATTCAAACTTGTTTAAGACCTAACAGTTCTTTTGAGATTTGACTTATTTAAACACCAAGTGTTTTCTTAGTGTCTGATCCCTATCTGAATGGTGAAGAATTTCTTCCCCCAATTTAAAGTTAATTCTCTTACTTGCATAAAATAAAAGACAAATGAATAGATAGCTCTTGCTTTCCTTATGCATTTTATAACATCATACTCAATCTGTCTCAGAGAAGAACCTGCCATATCTTTCTTGTTAGTCTTGTTCTAACTAGCTTTACAAAAATACTTCTTAAATTTTTAAAAAATTTTTCAAAAAAATCACCCTCATTTTAGGCTTTTGTCTGTCTGGCATTTTTCTTACATGTTTATTCATCAGTTGTTTTTTTTTTTTTAATCTTGATCAGTTATGCAATTTTCCTTTGATATTTTTATGTAATTTTCCTTTCAAAAGATTGACTTATTAAAAACCTATTAATGCTTACATTCCCACAGAAATGTTTACTCTTTGATCTTCATTAGGATCATTTGTAATTATATAGTCAAGATTTGCCTTTTGAAACTCTAGCATCGATTCTCAGATAATCTCTTTAGAGTCTTGGAAATGTCTTAGAACATGGAAATGAATCTCTTTTTTCTAAGTTTTCTAATATCTTCTTTAGAAAATACAGAATTCATCTCAGAAGATGCCCAACAAGTCCTTTTTCTCTCTACTTCAACTCCTACTTTGATAGCATCATGGGCTCCTGAGGTTCCTACAATATGTAAGCACTAAGACATTTTCCTTTCAATAGAATGAATTCAACCAAAGCTCCTATCTTCCTTCATAGGAAGATAATGTTAAATTATGCAGCACACAGATAAGCCAAGACCTCTGCTTTTAGTAAACTGACCTTACTGACTATGTCTTCACATTAAACTCCTCTGCTACTACTCCACCCACTTACACTTTGTATGGGAAAACATCACTGTAACTCTGTCCACAGGAAGATCTTAGTGTTGCTTAGGGAATGGGTGCCATCATCCATTCATTCACTTCTCTAAATGTTCTCAGTTCTCATGTTGTAAATTATCATTTGTCATTAGGATTTTCATTTTGACCATAATAAATGAAAGGTAAAGTAGGGATGTTACATCACTCATTTGCTTCTGAAATAGGCTCTGACTAGTTATTGTGCTTGTTTCAGACACTGTGTGATGGTCACTGAATTATTGTATCCTGTGATTTCCCTAAATCATGAAGAAGTTAATCTATGTCCTATGATTTGCAGTGGCCCTGATGATTCTGTGGCGAATTCCTAATGTAGAATAACTGGACTCATGTCAACCTGTCTGGTGGCATGTAGAGCCCAACTCCCATGACATCCAAAAGTGAATACTCTAACAGACTCAGCAACAGCCAGGTCCTGATATTTCCTTACCTTCTAAATCAATGAGGATTGATTTTACCCCTTCAAAACAGGAGGGCTAGTCAGCCCCTTCACACGAGACTCATTTATTCCACATTTATAAAATTGTAAGCCCTTGAGGGTATAGGTTATTAACTATTTCCAAGATCATTTTAATGCTAGAAAGTAGGAATTTTTTTTACTTAATAGCTGTATAAGGTATACATCATTGAAATCTTATAGTTTATTGGCTAATATGGTAACTATGTGATTCCAAATTTCTTAGTTTTTTTCATTTTTATTTTATTTATAATTGACATGGTAATTGCATGTATTTATGGAGTACAATGTGATGTTTCAATATATGTGTACATTGTATAATGATTAAATCAGCATAATTAGTATATCTATCACTTTAAACAGTTATCATTTTTTTGTGGTGGTAACATTCAAAATCTTCTCTTTTATCCATCTAGAAATGTACAACACATTATTATTAGCTATAGTAACTCTATTGTGTAATAGAACACCAGAACTTATTCTTCCTGTCTAACTTCAACTTTGTACTCATTAAGTAACCACTCCCCATCTCCTCCTACCCTCTTTCCTGGTAAAACTATTCTACACTCTACTTCCATGAGATCATATTTTTAGATTCCACTTATGAGTGAGATAATATGATGTTTGCCTTTATGTGCCTGGCTTATTTCACTTAACATGTCTTCCATGTTCATCCTTGTTGCTGCAAATGGTAGGAATTCATTTTGTTTTAGGTCTCAATAGTATCCCATTGCATATAGATACCACAGTTTCTTTTATTCAACATAGTAATGGAAATTCTAGCCAGAACAATTAAGCAAAACAAAGAAATGTAAGGCATCCAAATTGGAAAGGAGGAAGTCATATTGTCCCTGTTTGAGGATGGCATGATCATATATATAGAAAATCCTGAAAACTTCACCAAAAATATTATAACTAATAAATAAGTTTAGTAAAGTTGCAAAATACAAAATCAACATATAAAAATCAGTAGCACGTCTATCTGCCATTAGCAAACTATCTATGAAAGAAATCAAGAAAGCAATCCCATTTATAATAGCTACAAAAAAATACAACACTGAGGAGTAAATTTAACCAAGGAGATAAAATATCTGTACAATGAAAACTACAAAACACTGATGAAAGAAACTCAAGAGAACACAAGTAAGTGGAAAGATGTCTTGTGTTGGAAAAATTAATATTGTTAAAGTAGCCACATTACCCAAAGCGATCTACAGATTCAATGCAATCTCTATCAAAATACCAATTACATTCTTCACAGAACTGGAAAAAACAATCTTAAAATTTGTATGGAACTACAAAAGACCCCAAATTTCTTAGTATTAACATGGTTTACTGCCTGTTTAGCAAACTGGAAGATTTACATCAATCGATACCTATAGAAACCTGGGTTGCAGAATAAAAAATATAGCAATTAGAAGTATAGAATACTTATTAGATCTCACAGTTTACCCTGCCCACTACCAACTCATAAAGAAAATTCAACAATACAGAGAAGAGAAAATATAGTTCACCATTCTCTATCGAAAGCCTACATATAAATGTTAAGCTATCTAGCTAAATAAGGGTAATCTAATGTTCTCATTTTAAAATGTCATTTAATAGTTTTCCTCTCTGTATTTAGAACTTAGAAATACCACAGGCACAAGTATTGTTGTGATAACAATAATTCAAAATGTAGACATCTGGAAATGTAGTGTGCAATATGCACTTACATATAATATATGTACATAATTACATAATGTACTTATGCACATTATATTTGCCATTTCCATCAACTGTTCTAAATGGAAATCATAGAGATTGGGCTACTTGACATTTAATGTTCCTATAAACTTACCTCAAAGAAGTGATTGATTTATTTGGTTTTCAGATGAGCCCATCAAGATCCAACTCCTGCACTATGTTGCCTCAGAAGCCACAAAAACTCTCCACCCTTACATTTGTACCCCCATATTATGCTGAAATAAAAAATAAATAAAACCAAAAAAAAAAAAAAAAAAAAAAACTCTCCACCCACCAGCTCAGCTGCCGAATGCATTTCTGAATCTCAACAATCAATCCAAACTTCATGTCGAGATGAAATGCCTTTTCCAGTTTTTCTTTCTTATCTTCTACATGCTGAAATAATTCACCAATGTTTGTTACATTAACTTTTACAATGTTAAACAACACTTGGATGCTAATTATACATTGACCATAATGACTACCGTGCTCATCTATAAAGAATCAAAATGTGGTCTCTATATTACAGCAATTCCTCTCTCACTTCCAAAAGGCTCGCTTGTATAAACAGCACACTAAGCCTACATTTTTAAACGTTTAAGCATTTTACATGTTCTATGTGACCACAGAATACTAATAGAAATGTTTTTATAGTAGTTTTATGTCTATAAATGACAGAATAATGTTGTATCAGAAAAATAATCTGTCACCTGAGTAGATAGGATAACTTTTGTCAAAATAATAATAACTATTTACCAAATGCTGACGCTATGCCAAGAATGATTCTGGGCAATTTGGAAATATTATTAATATATTATAAACAGTAACTCCATTAATCTTCACAACAATCCTACATAGTAGGTACTGTTATTACCCCCATTTTACAGATGAAGAGGTGAGGTTCACCCAGTTTAAATAAATTGCCCAGAGTAGCCCAGGAGTTATGTTACAAAACCAGGATTTGGATGAAATCAGTCAAACTGCAGAGTATGCACTCTGATGCAGCCTGCAAAGTGATTTCTGTAGGATAAATAAAAATAACCAATATTATTTGCTTGTACTTCAAAATAATAATAATAATGATAAGAAAGGAAAGATAGAAAAAGCTAGAACAGCTAGAAATACAAAATTATATGCCATGCTTGTATTTTCCAGTCTCAGAGTTCTTCTCGTCAGACATGCTTCTTTAAGTCTGATTCTCAAATGTCTATTATTGGCACACAAATAGTTATGTTCAAGTATGCCTCGCTGCATCTTCCTACCATCTACCATGATTCCCACTGGATTTCACGAAAGTGAATCTTAACTTCTCAAGGACAATCCTTTCTGTGACTGACAGCCTGACCCAACTTTGGCCATAATGAACATATTCTTTTCAGAGAACATTACAAAGAGCATGGGCAGCTGTGCCACGCTGGCTAGGGCTGCTGTGATAACCCTTCTTCCAGTCAGCACTTGAATGAAAGAGTGGTCCTGTGATTCGGTGTCACCAGATGAGAAACATTGAGAGCTCTGAGAGTTCCTTTGTGCAGGAGTCCCAGGCTTCCGCGCTGGGGAAGCAACCTGATACCCAGCAGTATGTGACTGGGTGACACTCAAAGGGCATTAATGGATTCAGGAATCAAGAGACCAAACACTTTTGTTACAGAAGAAAAGCTTGATTTAAAAGGTTTCTATTGCATTGGTCTTTGTGGATATAGTCTGTATTCAAAAGGATACTCAAGTCTGTTCTGAACTTGATTGTGAATTTAGAGGCATTTCCAACGGGGCTGCGTAGAGTTCTGAGTACCAATAAAATAATATACTTCTAAATTTCCAAAGCAAACAAACCAAAAGAAAGATTTTTTTCCATTTCTTTTCTCTTTTTCTTTCTTTTTTCTTTATGGTTGGGAGGTGCAATTGTTAAGTTTTAAAAATTGAGCCAAAGCTATGAAGGGAGGTAGACAGCTCTTTTATTTCATTATCTCCCTTTTGCACAAACATTGGAAACATTTTTCTCTATTGGGAAAAAATTATCAGAGATATGAATGCTCTTCCAATCATGACAGAATGGATTGAAATTTGCATTGGGAGATAGAAGATCTGAATTGCAATCTTGACTTTGTCACTGAGCATTTATTTCTGAATAACTTATAGTTCCATAGCTTTCAAAAGGTATATGTGGAGTAGCTTGCAATAAATATTTACATGCAAAAGAGCATATGAAAGTTAAACGGGAAACCAGGAACAACACAGCTTAAAAAGGGAGAAAACTCCCTCCACCCTGCAGCATCAAACTCCACAGGCCCTAAACACACAGTGGAAAAGGGAAACACGCTCAATCTCACGGATCTCACTATCACCAAAGAAAAGCCCACCAGTTCCTGACAAAACGCATAGTTTCTGCTTGTTTTTCTTTGTTTTCTGGCACTAAATTTTGAAAGATTTTTTTTGTAGGTCTTTATACAAAAAGGCATCAAGTTAGACTCTTCATCTTAAGAAAATGCAGAAGTTCTGGATAAAGGTTAAAGG
The DNA here is from genome assembly GCA_008750895.1 of Mirza zaza. NCBI lineage: Eukaryota > Metazoa > Chordata > Mammalia > Primates > Cheirogaleidae > Mirza > Mirza zaza. The sequence continues at coordinate 42,896 of VSMD01010954.1, forward strand.
CATTTTATTGAATCGTATTTGAGCAAAGGTAATTTCTTTAGAGTGTTAATCCACTGTAGTTCAAGTAAATTGCTTTTCATGCTCTAACTTGACAGAAAAAGTCACCAAGTAGCAATGTGACCTCTCTTGCTTCTCAGTCAGTAAAATGAGGGATTTTGATTAGATGAGCTCCAAGGGTTCTTCTAACTCACAAGTTGTATCATTTCTAGGATGAATTTCATCTAGACCTATTATTATTGTTAACATGCTATCCAAGCCCAGATGCCCATAGTATGGAGATTCATATCACTTTTCGTTTTTCATAAAATTAACATCATGAATGTATTTGTAACCAAATCATGTCCTTTAAGTAAGAGACAAGGTCTACCACAATACCTACAAATAATGCCTGTTGAATTCATAAGGACGCACACAAATATTTCAAAGTCCCCATTGCCACTTTTATGCCTTGTCTTTAAAAGGCTCAGGTTAATGGCTAACAAGTGAGCTGTCTGTACGTCCTATGAATTCTAAAATAAACAGCACAGAAACCTTGCTGTAGCCAAGACTGGTTTCAAGGGTAACCTAATAACACCAAAGTACATAGTTACAATTTCTAGATAAATAAAAATGTAAGTACTTTAATGGGTAGCACATAAAATATAACCATCAATCTGTCATGTTTTGTAGCAACTGTATTTCTTGTCTGTTTTGAAGAATGACTGCATAATGACAAGAGGCTCTCCTTAACCAAACTTCAGTCAGCCTCCTCTAAGCCCTCTTCTTGACTATCCCTCAGCCATGCCTCCGCCAACCCCCATCTGTGCCAGGCCTGCATAGCTGAGTTTTAGCGAAAATCCTGCTAAGTCAGTTTAGAGTGAATCTCCACATCTTTGGTATCTACTCTCCTAATTTTTCATCCACTGCCTCCAAACCTGTTCCCCAAAAATAAGACCTACCCATAAAATAAGCCCTAGCAGGATTTCATTTTTTAAAATATTTTTTATTTCATCATATTATGGGGGTACAACATCTCTAATATTAGAGAAATGCAAATCAAAACCACAATGAGATACCACCTAACCCCAGTGAGAATGGCCTGTATCAAGAAATCCTAGCAGGATTTCTAAGCATTTGCACAATATAAGCCCTATCCTGAAAATAAGACCTGGTGATGGGCGTGGCTACGCGTCACATCTGCACAACCCAGGCATTTTGTCGTGGAGCCGTAAAGAAGACGAGCAGCCCTTCTCATCTGCCCCACGAGAGCACTATTGCTCAACGTGAGAGATTGGGGCCAATGGTTCTAAAGGAAATAGAGTCGAAGGAAATTCAGGATGAAATTCAGGGTTCGGAGAGTTATGATGATGTTCCAGAAGAAGATGATTTAATTATATTTGAGTAAATGTAAGTTGTTGTACCATACTTAAAAAAATAACACATCCCCTGAAAATAAGCCCTAGGGTGTCTTCTTGAGGAAAAATAAATATAAAACCCTGTCTTATTTTCAGGGAAACACGGTATTACTGGGGTTCAGAACGCAATTCCCCAAAGTATGGCACTTTGGCACGCTAAGGCCTCAGAAGAAAGAAGTTCTTTCTTTCTGCCCTCCTTTCTCCTTCTCCCATTTCTTCCCCAAAGCAGATCACAGAAACTTGAATTCCTCTTCCTCAAGGGTCAGGCCATAGAAACTACAACTCCTTTCCCCCAAAGCAAGTCATAAAACCTAGCAATGTCACTCTCTGACCTTCTACCTTCCCCTTGAAGACCCTCATGTCAAAGGTGTCCTGCCATGTACCCAGGAGGAAGGAGTGCTACACAGAGATGCCAGTAAGAATGAGAACAAATAGGCCTTGCTGGGCTCCCCCTACCTTCAGTTTACTATCATTAGATCATACCTTTTGTGCCCATCACATTTCTACATGTTCGTCTATTCTTCATTGAACCCAAGCACCAAACTAGTTTTCCCTGGGTCTTTCTTTGGGTCTCCATTTCTGAATCCTTCCATGTCACATAAAACTTCATTAAATATTAATAAATATGTTTTCTCTTGATAATCTGTCTTTTGTGATAAGAGTGTCAGCCATGACCCTTGGGATATAGGTGAGGAAAAGTTATCATGCTTTTCTGCCTGTACAATAAATGCCCACTTGTCCTTGTGTATATTCGTAGTTGAGCCCATTTCTCTCCCCTATGGTGACAATTTTGACACCTTTCACAACAGCACTGAATAAAGTCTTCCTTACCATTTTAACAAGTGTTAGAATATTTCTTTCTTTAAAAATAAGCCCTTAGTTTTTACTTTTTAAAATCCTTTCTTTAGTAAAAGAAATCCCTTCTCTTTTACTTGGGGGACAGAGCATGTATATAAACACATGTTGCTTGTTGACACCTCTTAGGAATTATTATCACTTGCACAGAGGAAATAAGATTTAAATTTAAAGCAATCTATGTGTTTTTAAAGAAAAATAAAAGACATGGATACCATTTTGCAAGCTGACTACTATTTATGGGATAGGTCAGGCAAAACTAAACAAAAACCTGGTCTTTTGAATTTAAACCTAAGGTATCTTCACACTTATATGTGTAATTTAACATCAAGAGCAAAAAAATTCCTTAGAAAATAATCAGACTAGAAACTGAACATTTACCCCTGGACATTCAAAAGGAAGAAGGCCAGTGTTCACCTCACTTCCATTTTTGCCCCACCCCAGTTCCCTCTTCACACAGCAGTCACACTGAGCTTCCTAAACATAAACTGGACCTCGTCCTGTTCTGCAGACACTTGAATAGCTTCCATTAGGCTAAGGGAAAAAAAGGAAAAATCCAAACTCCTTACTATGGCCAAGGAAGCCCTACTAGACAGTTCCTATCAACCTTCCTATCTCATCTCAGACAATTCTGCACCCAACTCACTCATTCTGGGGTTTCAGTTCCCCAAACACAGAAACCACATCCCGAACCCAGAACTTTGGCATTATGCTCCACCCACTCTCTAGAATAATCTTCCTACTCCAGGGCAGCTCCTTGTCATCCTTTAGACTCTCCTCAGCTCCACCCGGTCAGAGAGGCCCTGTCTGACCTCCCTGTGTCAGCTCCTGTTTGTTCCTTTCATGGCATCCAACTCACAATTATTTCATCTGACTATTGTCTTTTTTCTTCCTATGTCCTTCCACAATGTAAGTTAGAGGACAGATTTGTGTCGTCCCGTTCACTGCTGCATTGCAAGCACTGAGTAAATACTCATTTACTGGATAACTAAAGAATGATTCTACATTTTTACCATGGTCATATTAATGGTATAATAAAATCCATTTCATGATCATTTTTCTCACATTTTTTATTTCAAATCCTCAGCATGAATATACAGTTTCTATACAAACAAGAAAAATTATAACCTTTTCTTATCATAGAATGTGATGGCTTCTACAAAGGCATAATGATATTTTCACAACCTATCAAAGTGAATAAGATTTCATGGCTACTTCAAACTAATGTGTTATCAGAGCAACTCAAATAAACAGACACATCATTGGCAGACAATCGAATAAAGTATATTAAAAGACACTGGACATATCTTGTTTTGTCCAAGAAGCCACTGGGCAAAGAATTGCTATAAAAAGATCTTTCCCATTTCCCTATTAAATCAACGCCCACCGTTTCTGGTAAAGAATAAATGTTAATAATCACATTGTGCAACTGTGACCCAAAAGTCTCACTGACCTCTGTCTCCTCTAGACCAGTTGTTTTTCACACTCCAGTTTATGAAATCAAACTGCAGTTGTGAAATCAATTCAGTGAACAATGACCAGAATTTCTAAAAATCAATTATCACAGAAAGAATGGAAAATAAAGTACATTACACAGACTTATAGTAACTGCTATTTGAAGGAACATGTTTTTGTTATGTGTTTGAAAGTGTGTGTTTGAGTGTATGTGCATGTGTTGTGAATGTATGTGTTGTGTGTGTGCACATGTGTGTGCATGTTGTGTGTTTTATATATGCGTATTCTGGGTACAATGTAAATCATAGGATGCCATTAAAAATAAAACTAAAATCAGTACTCTTGACAGTAAAATAGACAAAAGCAAGGACTAGCAACTGCTTGTAAAACACATGCATATATCCAAATTCATTATGCCCCTGTAAGGCTGCCCACGTGCTTTATTTTTTTTTCCTGTCCTTGATATACTTCATTCTGCCTTGTATCTCAGATAGTTGTTTTTGTATCTGTTTCTAATGATAATCTAAGCTCCTTGAAGGTAGGGAGGTGCACTGTCTTATGCACCAGTGAACTGAATTAAGGCTGTGCATTGTGCTGTATTAAATACGGCCACAAATTATCTGACATTCTTTCCATACAGAATGCCCATTAAGGGCCCATGTCTCTTTGCTTTCAATCAGGGAGGGAGGGGTCTATGATTGTGTTGACCAGTGAAAATGGCAGAATTGGCGTGCATATTTCCAGGTCTAAACTTTAAGAGGTTGGCAGCTTCCACTTTCTCTTTCTTGGAACACTGACTCTTGTGGCCTGAGCTTCCAAGTGAGAAGTTTGGCTGTCTTGCTGGAAAAAACATGCAGAGAGGCCCTGGACCTGCCTAGAGTGGGAGAGAAGGCCTGCTGAGCCGACCCTCTAGCCATCTTCATTAAGATCAAAGGAATGTGTGAGGCCAAAGGTCAAAGGCCTTCTTGGGTCCTCTATGGCCAGTAAAAGCAGCTGCCTGACTTTGACATTCAGTTGCAGGGCTGAGTAGCTGTGACAGACAGTACAGCCCACAAAGCCTGAAGTTCTTATTGTCTTGCCTTTCACAAATAAAGTTTGCTTGACTTCTTCTGTTCATGAACATCCTGGCTACCCCCAAAGGACCACAAATGACAGTACATACAGCAAAAGAATCTCTCGGCCAAGCTCTGCCTGTATTCCTAATCTAAAAATATCATGAGGTATAAAAATAAACTGGCTATTGTTTTAGGCTACTTGTTTTAGGGTGAATTTTTATGCAACAGTAGAAACTCAGAACAAAATTCATTACCTGGAGGTGTGGTGTTGCTGTATAAAACCTGTCACATGTGTCAATGGCTTCGGAACCAGGTAGTGGACAGAAGCTGGAAGGGCCTCATGGAGAATGTTAGTGGAAAGAAGAGGCTTCGGGGAGACTTGGCAAAAGCCACGAGAGCCTTGGAATGACTGTCGGTGAAGCCTTGAGGGACAACGAATACATGTTATTGGAGGCTAGAGAACATGGGATGCTTTTTCTATACTGGCAGAAAGTTTGGCACTAATGTTGCATGTGATAACAAAGAAAATGGAGAAGGAACCTAATGAATTTGTAAGTCAGGCAAGGAAGATTGTAGGTAGAATACAGGAAGTACTGACTGGCCCCTAGCTGCCTAGGGAAAGCTATGAGAAGACAAATGAACTAAAGAAGGAACTGTTGAGTTTATCAGCAAGATCTAGAGGACACACAAAGGAACGAAGACCTGCTAGGTATGAAAATAAAACCCTTTCTCCTTCCTAGGCTTTTGCAGGAACAGACGTGCAAAGTCAGAAATGACCTCAGAATAAAGGCTGAATCCAGGTTGCTACCTGTACATCATGTCCTTGAGGTAAAAATATCTCAAGATTGCTCCCTTGTTGAGATCTCAAATAGAGTTGAGGGTAAGCCTACTAGGGCTTCTAGGAATCTTAAGGATATAACTTTATGAATTTCCAGACTTCCTGGTAAACCCTTTCAACTAGAAAGTCTTCTTTGTATCATTTTCTAAGGATACCCTAAATCCCAGCTCAAAGAATGTAAAGGAGTATATCAGAATCAAATGTGGCTTTTCTTCAGTGGATCGGATCATCATTTGGTACACGGGAATGCCAGAAGGTTTTCATGGAAAAGAAGGATGACTTAGAGATGGGAACCAAGAGCCAGTGCAAACATTTCTAGGGAGCAGGTCTGGAACCTAATCAAGGAACTGGTGCCCTGTATCTGTCTGGATTTCAGAATTACTATGGAACAGTAACTGATACATGCCTCTCATTTTCTTCTTTTCTCCATTGTAATCCTACCCTAATCTAACCTAACATATGTTGCATGAAGGCAGACGAATTGTCCTTAGAGTTCACAGGTCTTCAGAGGGAGAGAAACTATACTCAAAGAGTCTCATTTATACATCCACCTGTTTTATATGATCAACTTTTTAAATTCAAGGCAATGCCGTAATGGGGTGAGATTTTCAAATGTAGAAGAAATGTACGTAATCTGTGGGAAAAAGATGAAAAACAGTTCTTCCATAGAGAGTTATATCTCTACCCTTAAACCTGTGACTACACTGACCAACAGAATATGGTGACAGTTACACTGTGCCATTTTGGGGGCCTGGCCCTTAAGAGACTAGAAGTTTCTAATTCCTGTCTCTTTCGTTACTTGCTCTTGGAATCTTGAAGTGCAAAGATGTCCAGTTATTCAGCTGAAGACAGCATGTGGAAAGGCCTCAAGTTCACATGGAAGATGAGAAAGATAAAGTGAGCCCAGCCTTCTAGCTGTGAAAGAAGCCATTTTTTACCCTCCAGCCAAGCCCCTAACTGTATACTACCAGGGGTGCCATGTGGAAAAGAACTGCCCAACCAAACCCTGCCCAAATTTTGATTCACAAAATCCTGTGATATAATAAAATTGCTGCTTTAAGGCACTAAGTTTTGGGGTAATTTGTTATCCAGCAATAGATAATAAACACATGGTTCATATTGGTACTAAAAATACACAGTTGTATTTTCAATAATGCTAATTTCCAAAGCCATTGAGTTAGGAAATGTATGGTCTTTGTTGAATTAGACCTAGAGTCTTTGCAGATGCAATCAAGTTAAGGTAACCTCTTACTGAATTAGGGTAGGGCCCAATCCAATGACCGATATTGTTACAAAAAGTGGGAAGTGAGGAGGACAAAGGCACAGATTGGAGTGATACACCCATAGCCAAAGAATACCTAGAACTGTTGGCAGCCACAAGAAACAAAGAAGGAATCTTTCCAAGGAAGCTTCAGAAAGAGCATGGCTTTACTGACCTCTTGATTTTGGATCTCTAGCACCCAGAACTACAAGCTAATAAATTTCTGGGTTTTTTGAAGTCACCTGGTTTGTGGACATTGTTAATACAACCCTGGGTAACTAACAGTGTCCTACATTAGGCAAACAAAGAACTCCTGCAGGCTCTTTATAAATGCTACTGATAAACACACATTTTTAGAATTTTATTAATATTGGGTACCAGTCTTCACATGACCAGGCATATATACATTGCAAATATTTGGGTTCATTTTCCATATTGTTCCAATGCTCTTTTATATGCTGATTCTTAAAGTCATTCTGGGCCTCCAGGCCTTGTGGCCCTTCCAAGCCACATGATGGCTTATAGACCCTACATTTGAGGAAGGGACAGGGCCATAAAAGGAATAAACTCCTATAAGGCAATGCCATTACTTTCTAGCAGTTTGGTAACAAATAAATGTAATTATTCTCTAAATGAGATTTGGAAATTTTCTATGGCTTTTAGTTATTCATTCTAAATGGTTTCAGATAATGACACTTGGGCCCAAAGCCACGGGTAGAGCTTTTAATGATGTATATTTATGTCCATATCAATACTTCAGAATGTCTATCACTCCAGGAACAGAAGAAAGGTTTGTGCTGCCTATTTTTATTATACAAAAATATATATAGCTAAGAAAAATGATACATCAAGTGAACACTTAGTAAATCCTCCTTCAAAGTGGCAGTTTATACCTGGCTTCAGGAAACAACCAGATAAATGTGATTATCACAGGATTCCAGTAAGGGCTTTGCATTATTTTTCAACTGACATTAAACTTCACTTAAATAGTCTCTGGTACACCTACACAAAATGCAGAATTATTACCTTATTATTATTAAAAATGCATGTCGTATTTCCAGATTGTGTTCATTTGGCTAATGGGACATGCACTATAATGAGCTAGTACCAGGCTCATCTGAACTATAAAAATAAATAATAACTACACGATAATCTTTTGATGTAAAGCCAAAGATCATTTAGGTTCTGGAGTCATAAAAAGGTGAAATGAACCACACATTCAAAACTGCCTATTAGTACTTGAGAAAAATATCCTTCAGAGACAGGTAACTTTAGCTTTTTCATACAATAAAAAATTAATTTCTTAGAGAGAAAGTTGATAGTGAAACGACATATTTCTGTACTAGTGTAATGGAAAATCTCAAAATATCTTTAAGAGTACTAGTTTGTGCATTTTTAAAAACAATCTTGTAAATTGTGTTAGAAAACTTTCTAGGAACAACAAAAAACAAAACAAAAACAAAAGCAGAAACATCGTGTCATATAAAATAAATACAATAGGTTAGCAGGTCATAGGTTAGCAGGGTTAGGTAAGCCACTTAATCTTCTCAAACCACAGTTTCCTCAAATACTGAATGAAATCATATTATTTATGTCGCTGAACCATTATTATGAAAAATGAGAAAAGGACACAGAAATTTTCAGTGTAAACTGCAAAGCATTCTACAGATGTTAGCAGATTAGCATTATACAGATTATAATGTTAGCATTATACGGATACATTGCCCAAATGGGAAATTTGTCACTAATGACAAATTTCCATGTGCATCCTAACTTGAAACTTTGAAATTTAGGTTTCAGTTTGGTTTATGCTCAATTCTTTCTAATGATGACTTTTTATTTTTGATCAAAATATAAACTCAGAATATACCAAACCAGTCCTTTATTAGCACTGGATAGTAATTAAAAGTAACGGAGACAGTATGTTCTCAGTCTAAAGCATATGCTGTTAAAACATCCTTATTGACCTTTAACAAAGTCTGTTAAGCGAAAACAAGGGGTTAAGAATGTAATGCACTGAGAAACATTTTCTTATTTCTGAAGCATTTGTGATTTCACAAGTTCCCTTTTCAAAGTCCTTTCATGGCTCTGTCATAAGGCTCCATTGAAGTTTCAGCTGGCATGCAGACAGGTGGGAGGGCAATGAGTAAAAAGGCTGGCTATTAGAATCAAAATGGAAATAACTCCTTAATTGTTCCTTTCAAATTCAGATCATGATCATCCAGAGCATGTTTCTACCCAGTTCATGCAGCTGGGGAGTCCCCCTGACTTCAAAGAAATCTCCTCTCAAAAAAGACACCAGCTGAATCATATCTGAGGACAGAGTTAAACATGAAAAAAATAGATTTTTTTTATCATTCTGAAAGTATTATCACAAAGCTCTGTTTAATTGGTCTTGCATGTACAAGGACAAAGATATACAATAACCTATTGATCCTGGAACTATGAATTCCATGTCAAAAGTTCAAGTGGGAGATGTTTGCCTCTTAGTGCTTGATAATCCAACACTTTCCAGTTTACCCAGCATAAAAATCGAACTTCTTCCTACAGCTGATAAAAGGGAATTATTCAAGTTTTTCTGACTCTTAAAGAAGAAACAAAAAACTTTCTTCTTTGGATTGTATTCTTCAGGAAATAAAAATAGGAATGTCTGAGGGCAGTGCTCTGTCTAGCCATCACATTTATGGAGCGTCTGTTTTATACCAGATACTACACTGATAGTACCAGGCACATGAGGGATGGTCCCTGCCTTCAAAGAGTTTGCCGACCCGTGGGAGAGACAGCCGTGTGAACCTCAAATTTAATTTAGTGAGGCGAGAGTGAGGGTAGATGGGAATCAGAGATGTCAGCTAGTGTGTCCAAGAAGAAGTGACGCAGAGCCGAGTCTTCACAGACATGCAGGAGGGAGCTGGGGAAAGGAGGGAGTGGAAACCCAGGAAGAGAAAAGAACAAGCTTGAAGGTCTGAAGGTACGAAAATGATCCTGGTAGTTTAATATGGCTGTGCAAGAAGGCTTTGGGGGAGAGACAGCGGGAAGGGAGGGAAGAAAAGAAAAAGAGACGATAGAGAATGAAGAAAGTGATTTGTGTCTAAGCCACAGTGTGGACTGTAAGAGTGTCCACAGGGACACAGGGACCAGGGACTGTATGTGAGCAGGGTGTGTGAGTGTTCACATTAGCGCTGGCTTGTTTTGAATGAGGCTGGCGGTTATACAGAGAACTCCTATACAGAAAGCATGGCTAGGAGTAGAACTCTTAGGATCCAACACAAAAATCGAGGGAAAAGGTGGTAAGGGTTTACTTAACATTACTTAGGTGGGGAAAGAGGGGAAGGAACAAACTAATCAGAAATATTTTCGGTATCAGACTCAAATAAAATTTGGTTACTAAACTGGATACAGTTGCAAGGGGAAGGGAGGCGTGTTTCCAATCATGTCTGGGTTTCCGTGTGCAGGGACTGGCTCATCTGTGGCATCTGCCACTGAGGCAGCCACAGTACAGGAGGGGCAGGTACGCATTGGACTCTTGAGTTCTTACTGTGGAAACTGAAAGATGAATATGCCTAATTTATATTTCAGAGTCAAATTCTCTCAATTCTAACCTGTTAAGATGCCTCACACCCAACCACTCTCCTTCCTACTGCCGTTGCCTTCTACCAGGCTCCAGCACCATGCCCTGTACTGCGGCCACTACCTGGGTAAGTGCCCCAAAGACCAGACTACAGCGCCACGCTAAAAGAAACCATTTTGCTTGTGGTATGCTTTCGCTTGTTCTGTCTTAACAGTTTAGAATTAACCTGATACTTGCTTACACAGCTGATGCTCATAAGGTTAGAAAATAACCTTGAGGAAGAACAGAGCAAGAGTCTGGAATAGGCCAACCAACCACGGACTGCTGATAACAAGATCCAACAGACGACCTTTGCTTATAATCATTGAACAAGTCACAATGACTTGTACAAAGCTTACTTTCTGCCACCAACCCCCTTTACCCCTTCCCTCAAGCACAGGAGATGAGACGGTCTTGGACACAACAGTCTGCCATGTCCTCAGGCTGCCAGCACTTAAATAAACCACTTTCCATAGTTCATCAATACTCACCTCTTGTGCCTGGTTAGCAGGTAGCAGGCAGCTGAACCTGTGTTTGACAACACCCCCTTGTCTCTGACTTATGCCTTATACTCTGAATGGTAGTCATGTTTCTGCTTAAAAATTCTCAGTATCTGTTGTATAACTGCAGGACAGAACTCAAACTCCTTCCTATAGTACACCCATTCCTTCTTCATCTGTTCCCTGTTCACTTCTCGTCCTCATTTTTCACCACCCCCAGGAACTACTATATGCCGAGCTTTCCTCTGGCTCCCTCCTTGTTCTTGTAACAGAGGTAAAAGTCTGAAAAAGGGCTAACTGTATTACAAGTTGTCTCTTTAAACCTCCCCAACCCTTTTTGGGAATTAAAACCTGAATTCCTGCCTGAGGCCAATAATCAAAGGGGCAGAAAAATGTTCTTTGTTCTTTGTTATCTAGTATCTTAAACCACAGGAGATAGCTCAGCAGAATTATCCAGAGGTCATGCAGGAGATCATCTTCAGGAGATCATCTTCACTGGAGATAAGGTTGACCAAAACCACCAACTATAGTTAAAGAATAAGCCCAGAGCCACAATATGTGACATTGGTCACATAAACCTGAGCCCAACCTTTGAAAATCCCCTCTAAAATGCCCTGTAGTTTTGTTTAAAGGCAGGATGGAGGTCTTTCGAGATGCTAGTCTGCCACCCTCCTCATTTGCCAGCAAATTAATGAACTTCTTTTTCCTTTTCTTCAAACTACTTGTCCTTATTCTTCGTTTTCACTGATTTGGCCTCAGAGCAAGTACCGAACTTTTGATACCATTCTCATTCTTTGAGCCACCGATTAAACATCATTCCTGTGGCAGTTCCTGGCTTCCAAGACTGAGATGGGTGCTGATCTTACGTGCTATCATGGTACCTACCCTTGGTTTAGCGGTAAATCAACACTTCACTAGTTTTCTGAACTAGAAACTTTTTGAAGGCAGGGCAGTGTCTTGCTCATCCATATACCTCTGTGTAAATTATCTATGCTTTTTAAAAAAATGTCCCATATTTATCAGAGTAAAAGAACTTATTATCTCACAGTTTTTGAGAATCAGGAATTCTAGAGCAGCTTTTCTGGGTGGTGCCGGCTCAGGGCTTCTCCTGAGGCTGTAATCGGGGTAACGGTGGCAGCTGCAGTCACTTGAAACTTGACTGAGCTCACTGGGAAACTTGTCCCAGCTCACTGAGCTGGCTGCTAGCAGAAGGCTTCACTTCCTCACTTCAGGGAACATTCCATAGGCTGATGATGATATGGATTCCCCAGAGGGAGTGATCCAAGAGACATAAATCAGAAGATGAAAGTCAGTCTTTTACTACCTATCTCAGCTATAACATGCCATCTTTTCAGCAATATTCTATCAGTCACACAGACCAACTCTGATGCAATGTGGCCCAAGGGTGTGAGTAGCAGGAGACAGGGGTCATTGGAGGCCATCTTGGGTGCTGAATTCCACAGTCCCCCATGCATAGTATATTTGCCCATAAGAGGTACCAAACAAATATTTGAGAATAAATTAATAAATTAATGAATAAAAGGTAAGTTTATTCAACTTTATGTAATTTGGGGCTAATTACTCCAGAGAATGCGGTGATGTAAAAATGAATTTTTCTTATTTTATCCATTTAGTGCATTTCCTCCTAAAAAATATACTATAATCTCTGAGATGTTAAGGTCTTTTTTGCACAGGACATCTAGTGTGATGATGATTGGTTTAATACACAGGGTTCTTTATTCCCAAAAGACTGAGCAGATAGAAAATCTCTGTGAGATAATAGCAACATCATCTCTTTACATTCAGAAAATAAATCTAACCAAACAAATTTTTCCACCCACAGATTCTCATGCTTATAGCATGACTTGTTTCCTTATGATTATTTTGGTACATTTCAGCTGATTTAAAGGTGAAGGAAAGAAATGTCTAAAATAGCAAGTCCATTAAGTAAGAAAATGAGACCCATAAATAAGACAAAGGATATTAAACTATTTTACCTTTCACTGGACTTGTAAATTTTGTGGAAGATAATACTGAGCAAAGTGATATGTAATTCAAAACCTACATTATAAAAAATATTTTTGTGTACTAGCATTGCTTTCTAGCTATACTACATTAAATGCCATTTAATTGTTTTAATAAATTTTTAGCCTACAGGTACAACTGATAAGCAACTCTCTGTCTGCCTATAAATGGAATAAGTTGACACAGTATACAGATAAATATGCAATGCAAAGATGGATAGAATCAATAAGGAGAAAAATCATTACATTAATTACTTTAATATACTCACATTTTAAAAAGAATGCTGTACAATGAAAACTACAAAGCATTTTTAATAAAAATCAAAGAAGACATAAATAAATTGAAAGAGATCTCATGTTCATGTACTGAAAGACTTAATAGTATTATAATGTCAATACTACCCAAAGTGATCTACCGATTCAATGCAATCCCTAACAAAATCCCAATAAAGGTTTTATAGGTTTTTTTTTTTCTTTTCAGAAATAGAAAATTTTATCCTAAAATTTATATGGAATATCAAGGAAAAGCCAAAACAATCTTGAAACAGAAGAACAAAGCTGAAGAACTCGCAGTTCCTGATTTCAAAACTTACCATAAAACTATAGTAATCAAAACTATGCAATAGTCATAAAGATGGACATAAAGACTAATGGAATCCCTTATGTACATGATAAAAAATTTTTGACAAGGTTCCAAGACCATTCAATATGAAAAGAATAATTTTAAACAAATGGTGCTGGGAGACTGGATATCCACATGGTAAAGGATGAAGTTGGACCCTTACAAATTGCCATACACAAAAATTAATGAAAAACAGATCAAAGGCCTAAATGTAATAGCTAAAGTTATGAAACTCTTAGAAGAAAACATAGAGCAAAAGGTTCACAACAGCAGATTTGGCAATGATTTCCAAATTATACCAAAGGCATAGGCAACAAAAGAAAAAATAGACAAATTCGAGGTCATGAATATTTTAAAGTTTTGTGTATCAAAGGACCATATAAATAGAATTAAAAGGCTGGAAACAAAAATATTTGCAAATCATATAGTTGATGAGAGGTTAAAATCCACAATATATAGAATACTCCTAAAACTCAATAAAAACAGGAGAAAAACAAACAACCTGACTTTTCTGTACAGAAGATATACAAATGACCAAGAAGAATGTGAAAGACTTTCCACATCACTATTCATTAGGAAAATGTAAGTCAAAACCACAAAGAGATACAATCTCACAAACATTAGGATGGCTACTATCAAAAAACAAAAGCAAAACAATAATAACAACAACAACAACAAACCAGAAAATAGCAAATATTGGCAAGGATGTGAACAAATTAGAATCCTTGTGCCCCGCTGGTAGGAATGTAAAATGGTGCAGCCACTATGGAAATCAGTATGGAAGTTCCTCAGAAAAAATAAACTCAGAATTACCATATGACCCAGCAATTCCACTTCTCTGTATATACCAAAAAGAAGAGAAATCAAGGACTCAAACAGGTATTTGCATACTCATGTTCATAACAACCTTATTCACAATAGCCAAAAGATGGAGATGACTGAAATGTCCACTGACAGAATGAATAATGTGGCAGCAATTGTTTTTAAGACACAAAATGTACATACATTTAGTATTTCAACCACCTTCATCTGAATTCATTTTCACAGGATATTTGAAAATATTCATTATATTCTACATTCTTCAAATAACTAGAGGGATAGAAAGAGGAAACACTGCAGGATGACATTTCTTTTCATATTGTATCTTTTGTTTTCCAAGTCAGTAAAGACCATAAATGTCCAAGATTTTCAAGTTTGCAACTGAGAGAGAGTAACCAATTTGCTATTTTGGACTATCAGCAAAAGAGAAAGCTGCATTTTATTCTCATGCCAGAGGTACTGAGATTTATCAAATTGTTAATCTTCAAAGATCTCGCTGCTCTTACTAGTAAGCAGTCAAAATGGTTCACATGTAGCTTGTTGCTCTGTGGACTTGTCTGGAATATGGTCCTTTCTCTCTGCTTTCCCTAGCAATTTTTTTTTTCTTTTGGTTTAACTTATGGTGATTTAAAGGAGACTGGTGCATTGAGTTTCAGTTCTTTCATAATAAATGTTTCCTGAAGAACTACACATTATAGAATTGATAGAATAATCCACTTCTAATATGCCTGTTATTAATTCAGTACATTGTTAGTGCCTTAAAATCAAATCAATCTCGGTTTTGAATGACTAGTAGAAGGGTCAGTTTGAATTCGTGAGAGAAGGAGATTAAATAATATGATTTTTTAAAACATAATGTTATTACTTTTAAGTATATTTTTAGATTGTATTTATTATTAAAAATTATTCATTACAGACCCTCCTGGGTCTGTTTAATAAAGATTTATGCCCTGCTTTTTAATAGACTTTTTTTCTTTAGCAGTTTTGTATTTACAGAACTATGAGCACAAAGTACAGAGAGTTCCCATATATCCTCTCCCTCCAGTATTATTAACATTTGGTATTATTGTGGTGCAATATTTACAACTGATGAGCCTATATTTATACATTATTGTTGATTAAGGTTCATAGTTTACATTAGGATTCATTCTTGGTGTATATTCTGTGGATTTTGACAAATGTATAATGACATGTATCCATTATTACAGTATTATACAGAAAAATCTCACTGCTCTAAAAATCCCCTGTGCTCCACCTATTCATCCATGCCTCCCTTCCTCCCCCAAATCCCTGGTAACCATAGATCTTTCTAGTGTGCCCCTAGTTTTGCCTTTTCCAGAATGTCATATAGTTGAAATCCTACAGTTTGTACACTTTCAGATTAGCTTCTTTAACTTAACAATATGCATTTAAGGTTTCTCCATATCTTTTCATGGTGTGATATTCATTTCTTTTCATAGTTGAGTATCTCATTGGATGTACCACAGTTTATCCATTCACCTATCGAAGGTGTCAAGGTTGTCAGAATCAAAGTGGAGTCAACTGTGTCAAACCCTGACAAATGGAGCTGGGGAAGGCCATGAAGGGAGGGTTCTAACGTACATATACCTGATAACAAGAACTATCACAAAAGTGCAAAAACTACAGTCTTGCACAAATGCCACCACAACCTTACACAGAAAATACTTCCGTAAGGACGTCTGTCCCACAGCTGCCTGTCCAGCCATAGACTGACACCATCCTTGTTATTGATCCTTGCAGCCAAGGATAATTATCTCAAAACATCTTATGTAATTCTCCTTATCTTGCCTCAACTTCTTTGAATAAGGACATAGTTGACCGTGGCATGCGCATTCCCATTGCAAACCTATCCCTGCAGAAATATTGTTTTCTTTTAGAGAGTCTCCCTCTCTGTCTGTTATTTAGGTTTGACAAAGGATCTCTTGGTTGCTACTAAGTTTTGGCACTTATAAATAAAGATGCTGTAAATATTTGTGTGCAGGTTATTGTATGGATGCAAGTTTTCATATCATTTAGGTAAATACCAAAGAATGTAATTGCCGAGTCATGCAATAAGAGCATGTTTAGTTTTGTAAGAAACTCCCAAACAATATCACAAAGTGGCTGTACCGTTTTGCATTTCCATCAGCGATGGATGAGATGCATTCCACATCTTCTCTAGCACTGGATGTCATCAGTGTTTTGGATATAGTCGTTCTAAAGAGGGTATAGTGACATCTTATTTTTGTTTTAATTTGCATTTCCCTGATGACATACGATTGGAGCATCTTTTTCTATATTATTGGCCATCTGTATGTCTTCTTTGGTAAGATGTCTGCTCAGATCTTTTGCCCATTGTTCAGTTTTAAGAGTTTGTTATATATGTTGGATTCTTGTCCTTTATCAGGTATGTTGTTATTTGCAAATATTTTCTCCCTATCTGTGGCATGATCCTTCTTAGTTTAAGTAATTGCCTTATTTACTTTTATATGACCTTCAAAACTTAGAATAGGCCCCTCACATGGTATTTATTCAGCAAGTGATTGAAGATGCCCATTTAAAGTGCATTCCCACTACAGCTTGAGTATCCCTTATCCAAAATGCTTGAGATTTTCAATTTTTTCAGATTTTAGAGCATTTCAGATTTGAGATGCTCAACTCACGTAACATGGGATTGTGTGAAAAAATTTGTTTTGTGCAGGCACATTTTTGCCACAGTCATTGAGAAGAAATGCTAATATATTTCTACCCACCCTCCAGAAACAGAATTTGAGTAGTTGGGCCAGAGAGAAGCTTGATGAAAACATGTCAGTCAACTGTCAAAACTGCTACTCATTTCACAAAGAGTTACTTGCATTTCAAGTAAGAAAACTCACCTTTTTCTAACTGGACACCAGCCTCCAGGACAGGAAGATTCAGACCATTATATTGCTGCACTGCACCAAGATATGCATATCTCTGACTTCTGCCCTTATCCAAACTAATTGCACCTGCTTCTCTCAGATACATTTACACTTTAGATATTAGAAGCAGGCTTACCCTTTCATTCCTATTGTCCCAAGATAATCAACTTTTTAAAAAGATTTTTCTGGCTAAATCAATTCCTACAAAGTATTATGATCTACTGAGTAACCTCAAGAGAAAGAAAGATCATCCATCCTTTGGATTTGCAACAAAGCCTGAAGAGTTCCTAGGGCTACCCTGGAAACTGAGGTGAAGATACTTAATAGTTGGGTCATATGCTAAAAGTCATCTGAATGAGTGTGGCAGAGACCTATGAAATAATGCTTTGTATGGCATTGTGTTTACATTATAATTTGTGCTTGTAGTTGAACTCTGGAAACTATGTAAGAGCTTTCTATGAATTCATTTTAGACAGTATTTTCATTTCTAGTTTCTTTTTCAAATAATATGCAGTTAAGCAATGGCTGTTTCTTACCTAATGTGTGCTAAAGCTGATGTGCTATCCTTGTCAGGAAAACAACAAATGTCTCTTGTATGCTGGCTCTGTCTTAAAAAGCTATTAAGTCTTCCCTTGCAATCTATTTTCACGAAACACCAGGCTATTCTATTCCAAGTGAAGTCCTACAAGCTGAACACAGCTAGTACAAACAAGCAAGCTGGGCAAATCATCTCACCTGCAGCTTCCACAGTTTAGAGCTTTCAAGATTTCACCTCCTGAATTAAAGAGTTTTTCTTCACCAGAGAATTTTGTGTTCCATGTTCATGATTATAGATCCCTGTCACATAAGAGTTGGCTAGTATTAAACACAGGGCAAAGTATATGTTTAAAAAATCTGCTGCAAAGCAATCAGTGTTTTGATTATTGGCAAACATATTATTCGACACGACATAATCATCACAGAGATACCTCAAATGGACAGGATTCTCGTCAACTAAAGACTGTCTACCAGAGAAAGTTCCAAATTCTAACTTGGCACAAGTGAGGGGGGTAATGGTCAGATTCTACTTCTGCCTGGCAGGAAGAAGTATGCGGTACAGGCCAGCACTGAAACCAGGGCCAGGTAACACTATTTGAAAGTAGAATCATTTTCACAAGGGAAGACTGGCTTTCGGTCAACAGAGTTGAGCATGCCCGACTAGGGATACATTAACCTAAAGTCAAGGAAAGAAGTCTGGTTTCTTCACAAACTTCGGGCTCTCATTATAGCGGGAAGGAGGACTTTCCTGGTGCTCAATAGCACTGTGCAAAGTAGGACCTGGCTGGAGTTTTGGACAGTGACACGCACAAATTACACAGTCACCGCAGTCAGACTATGACTCTGGATTATGTCAGCAGAATTAAAGTTTAATATAGCAAGGGCATTTTTCTGGGGTGCTTTTAAATATAAAAGAGCTAAAATTTGCCTAGTAATTTAAGAATTTGATAATTTTCATCCAGCTATGCAGTTTACCTTTGATTCAATATTGTAGTAAATGCAGAATATTTAAAATCTTCCCTTAACGCATGATCTTACCCTTAGTGCCTGAGTAGGAGCTTGAGAGTTAAGATAGGTATTCAGAAGGCAGGCTCACTCACGGTAGGATGCTTAAGAATCAGTCTAACATAAAGAGATGATTAACAGAAGGAATAATGATAAAAATGCATGTATACATTGTATTTCTTTTCTCTTTAACTAAAAGCATTGCTGTGTTCCTCCTCTATGCATAGATGAGGTTAATCTTATTAACAGCAATGTTTCTAGTGCTTTGTACATAGTAGGTTCCCAATAAATATCTTGTGGATAAGTAAATAAATGCACACAAGAGTATGGAACATTCAGAATCATAAATATATATGGTCTGAATGTGGACTTAGAGTATTGTGAACAATTATGCTAATGTATGTATCCTATGACAAAAGGTTACTGGAATTCTTGTAACACAGTTTTTGAAAGGACACTTTTATGCCTTTTGGAACCATGAGTGAAATATCTAGATACTCCCCAAAACAGAACCAAACCTTTTTTATGCATTCATCCCTTTGTGTCTATTATTTCCATCAGTAATAGCTACTGTTTCCCATTGAGCTCCTTATAATTAATAACAGCTTTTTCAAAATTACTGACATTTATGCCCTGAGCACTTGCTCTTCTAAGGAAACATTCTGACTTACATCCCAGGGAAGTTTATGTGCCAGTTGTATATCAATACTTGCATAATTAGGCTATCATTCTTTTTTTCAGCTTTCAGAAAAAAAAAGGGAAGAAGAAAAACAGAGAATTCTAAATAGGATTCTGCAGAAAAGAAGAATGTATTGGTATTTCAAGACACAACTTTCATTGTTTAAATGACTTAGAATAATGAGCTCACTTCACTGAATCTGCAGAACCGACTTCCTAAAGGGAAGTCTTGATTATCAATTTGACCAATAACAGGGAATACTTGAGTGAGAGAGTTTACTCAAATTAGTGTTTAGCAACAATTGCATGTATTAAAATCACATATCGATAATTAGCTTTTCATTAACTTTGTTTCTCTGCTGGATACAATAGTTGATAAAGGGATGGGGACTAGGAGTTACCCATATAAATTCAGTAGGTTTCCATGTTGCCTCAGTACACATCTGAGACTTATTTTCTTTCATTCCTCTTTAAGCCAACAGTAAACTACTCTCCCCTCCCCAAAACTGGAGACATGACAATTCATTTGAAAGGAAGTTTTAATATTCAGCATCAAATACTCAGTTTTCTTCTAGTAGTTTCTTGGGGATCACAAGCTGTGATTGTAAACCCAGAACATGTCCCACATCCCATCATGCCTTTTAAATTGCAATGCTGGAGAAGAGGGCTGTACACTTGATTCTGCCTCTTTTCCCAAAGTTGATCCTGTCTAGCTCGGTGGTAAAGAAGATGCCAGTGAGTGGTACATTCAACACAAGGGCACAGAGAATTGATAGTGCCCACCTACATTTTTTGCTTATATACCCTGAATATTTTTTGCTTCCAACTCTCGCTCCTTTTTTATGTGACTGACATCTAGAAGACTGAGTAGTTGCAAAAAGTGTAATTTCCATTGTCCTATAATTAACTACATTTTAAAATAAAACTGCTACATAACTCTTTCAAAAATATCTATTGAATCTAAATATCACAGTGAATCCAACATCATCTATTTCAAAAAGACATGAACAAGTTCTTCTTTAAAAGTCAGAAGTCTTACATAGCTTCTTTCTCTCCTTGAACTTTTATTGACATTTCACTTCCCCCATAGAATTTCATTCTCCTCAGTTGTTTTTCTGAAAACTTTTGCTCATCTGATCATACTTCCTTGAAACAATTTATATCTACAATTAAGAGGGGTGGGACAGAGATAGGCATTTGTGTGGCAGAGTGGGAGAATGGGATTCAGAATGGGACATGGGAAAGGGAGCCCATTTCAATCACAGGTTGATTTTATATTAGATGATACAGAAGTCAAGGATCTGAAGCTGACCCTCCTAAAAATTGAAATGGATAGGAACACCTGGGAAAGTCTTCACGTGCCTTGGGTGGCACACACATCCTGATCCAAAGCCCACTCAGCTAAAAGTTCACTGCTGCCGAGAATCTCACACAGACTTGAGCCAGTGTGAAAAGCACCCCATTAGCCTATGAGTCATTAAGAGGGTTCTTGCAGTCAAAGAACCTATCCTGCTTTGTAACCTCCCTGTTGGACACAGTCTCAGGAACTGGAATGGCCACAGGGTTTGGAGTCAGACAGACACGAGTTGGGAGTATATAGACCTATCACCTTTTATCAGAATGAACTTGGTCAAACTACTCCAATCTCCTGGTTCCAGTTTCTTCACCTCAGAAATGGGGCTGATAATGCCAGCATTTCATGAGGATCAACTGAGGGAGACCTTTCTGAAGTGCCTAGTGCAATACATACAGCACCTTTGCACCCTTTGTCCCTTCCCTGCCCTCCCCCACAGGCTCTGCAGTGGTCCTCCCTGCTGTCTCCCATCTCCTTACCAAAATGATATATATATTTAATTATATCTACCTTAAAGTTAAGGCATAAAATGGCAGAAAAAAACCTAAGTGTTGCATTTTCCCTGTTTTCATTTTTTTATTTGTTTTGTTTCATTATATCTTTTTTAGCTTTGTTTGGTTTTTAAAATCAGTTCTCAAAGCCTGTATCTAAGCAATGATTCTTCAAGGGGTCAGATTTTAGGTCTAACCCAGTAGTGAGATGAATCTGAGGAACAGAAAGCCTCCCTGCTGTCCAGAAACCACATTACATTGTTTGTTCCTGACTCAGTTTGCTTGTTAGGTGACCTTGATTGTAACTCTGGACTGACCCCTGAGGTTCTCCAAGCCTGGAAAAAATAGTTTCAATCTTTAGAGGCATCACCACCCACCTACACCTACTCCCAGCTACTTGGCAAGGTCTGTAGCAGAGGGGTCATTTCCCTAGTTAATATTGAGCCTTATATATAATCAGCTGGTTCTATTTCAGCTGAGTGCACACTCCAGGTCTGTGCAGATCTGATTATTCAACCCCCAAGGATGGACAAACAGAACTGGCTCCTCTGCTTATCCAGGGCTTGATCAGATATTTCAAACTACAGTAGCACCCACTTTTACTTTATTTGACCTTCAGAATTTTATGGACTAATCAACTTACAAACTAATGAATAATACAAAAGAAATTAAAGAGAAAGTACCATGTACCCTAGCACCTACTGTAGCATAGGAACATTCACATTATGGAAAGACTTTCTAAATATTAATACTTTCTAATCATGCTAAACTTCACATAAAATGGTTCTTATTAGACTTAATATTTGCAATTTGCTTTGTAAGATTTTAAACATAGGTGACTTTCCTGTCTTTAGTTCCCTCCCTAACCAAACTCAGTGTTAAAAGATCCTTCCCTGACTTTCAATACTTTCAAAACAGCCAAAAATGGGCTTTCCCGGATATACTAAGTAATGATTTCAACTCCATTTATCTTCTTTAAGCCTTCAAGTCCAATTTTTTCAATTTAAGTTTCACTTAAAGTTCTCCTTTCCTTTTAGCACACAATTGCCTCTAACACCAAACCATTTTATAAGACATTATAAAGAAGGCAATCTGAAAATAAATATAGCCTATTTTATTTTATGGAAGCAACAAACAGGTTACACTACTAGGTCACCAGAATGGCACTGTATCATTAACCATTCTATTAAAGAAATAACACCTTCAGAGTATTTTTCATGTATCAGGGCTTATGAAATTAATTTATAGTTGAGGCCAAATGCAAGATATATAGTTCCAAAAAGAATTGTGAGAAATAAACAAGTTTCAGGGTTATTTTACCTTATTTGTTTTAGGCTACGTAGCTTACACATTGCCTGAAACTTTTGGAGATACACTGAAATGTCAGGAGTTTAATTATAAGCTCTTGTGGCTACTTCAAAGATCTAAGAGTCCTTCTCGTCTTCCTACTAAACTATGATGCAAAACACATTTTTATTTCAGACAATACAAAAAGTCTGCACAATCACATTACCTACATTCAATTAAAAATCACAGAAATTCACACCAGAAGGGTCTAAAGTTCCACGATTTGGTTCTCTGGAGTTAACAGACCCCAGCACTTGGGAGATTACAGGCCCAGGATTTGTATTCATATTGCAAACAAGTCTAGTATTTCTCTCTTGAAATATAACTTAGAACCTGTTAAGTGCCAACTTCATGATGCATGCCCAGACCAAGGTGAGTGATGGTTTTATCTTCTGCTATAAATTAGAATTTAACTAGATCTGTAGCTACTTGCTTTTCAATCTCTTCTTAAAATGACTTGTAGACTTGTATGTGCATCATGAAACTAGGAAGTATTCAGATGGCGCAGTTTTCCTTCTCAGTAAACACAGGATGCTTCTTACAAGCATACACAATTTAGAAATTCAAATGAATCTTTATTTTGGCAATTTAAATATATTTTTTTAATGTTACACTTACAGCATCTTGAATCATGATTAAACAAATGTTTCTATTTGGACCTATAACAAATGTGCAAATACTATTGTTTTTTAAAAATTTAAACTCCAAATGGAAATCAATACCATTTCTATAAAACAAAACACCTTTTGGTATATGGCCTGAGCATGGCTCCCTAAAGAATAGATATTTTCAGTATTAAAATTATGTATTTTTTCTTTAGATAAAACACAAGACATTTTCTATCCAATCTGAATCTCATTAACTTTCAAGAAAACTGGTAGCAAATAACAAGCCCTTTCAAATATCAACACATGGTTACATAGATGACTCACTTTTCCAACAATGAGACAAAACAATATATGTATACTTTATTATGAAAGTAGATGAGGTACCTCCTCCATTGGTCAGTATGATTAGACCTGCAGCTGTGAAATGCAAGATTGTCCACCAGATCCAAAATTTCTATTTCAAAATTTAACATCTCTTCATGTATTTGCTTATTTTTCTACTTTCGGTAAAGGTACCTTCCTTTTTACAGTAGCCAGATTATCATCTAGACTCAAGCTCTTTGAATTTCATGACTTTTGCATCTCGTGGCTGCTCCCAGTCAACTCACTGCCAAGTTTTGTTAATTTTACCTCCACCAGGACCCATGAGGATGGTCGCCCATGCAGAACGCAACTGCCCTGGTTGGATGTTCTGAAACCTCTTCCCAAGATGTTGCAATATACTCATAAATGTTCTCCTATAGCCCAACTTCCTTTTTGACAAATTTTCTGAAAACAGAGTTCTCAATCATGGCCTTCCCTAATAAACCTTCAAAGTCATCACATTGCCATATGGATTAAGTTCTAATTCCATAAATTGGATTAAGCCTCTCACTAGTCCCCAACTCAGCTACCTTAACAACTATGCTTACTTTATGCACTAATTCGAATGCAATATACGTCATTCTTCAGAAACACCAAGTTCTGAAGTTACCTTATTATTCTCAGGCACGGCGAGTGAGAGGAGATAGGTGGCTGAGGACGCTGCCAGATGAACAAGCCTTTGCTGTACAGCTCACTGGACCACTCAGGGCCATTGCCAGGAAAAAAAAATTAAAAAGGTATAATTATCTTTAAATCATTTTCAGAGTAAATTTAGCTATCTGAGAAACTGGTTTTGGCTCTGGCTTTAACCTAGCTCTCCAGCCAAGCCTACCTTGTCTTTTCATCCTAGACCCACTGCTCCTGACATGGTACTATGAGCCCCTGACCTGTTTCACTTGTAGCGGCCTGCACTTGAAAAAAAGTTATCTCTAAGCCTTAGCACCTCAATCACTTCTGTTTTTCTTACTCTGTCTTCCCCACAAGCTTACCTTGGCCCCAGTCCCCTGATTTAGCTCTCCCTTCAATCTAAATTCAGTCAACACAGTCCTACTGCACAACCCAACGACTCAGTTTATCCAAGAATATTTCAACTGGAAGTCCTATCTCTTCCTGTTTGCAAAAACACTTTGTACAATTCACATAGCATTTCTCATATTTTGCCTAGAGTTTTTTTTTTTTGTTTTTTACATTTTCTACACATTTGTAGAATATAAACCAATTGAGGCCAAGTCTTATGCTTTCAACATCTTCCACAAAACCCAAAATAGTGATTGCACACAAGAAAAGTGCAATATATACTTGTAAAATTAAACTGAACTCATGCCACAAATGAAAAATATATTCAAACTTTTGCTGCAGATTTGTTTATGTCCCTCTTCCCACAAGATTATGAGGTTTTTGTATGTGTAGTACTTAAGCAAAATGTCCGGTCTACATGGTGCTCGAAAAATGCAAGTGGAAGCAAGAAAAGAAGAAAAAAAAATAAAATGAAGGAAGGAAGGGAGTGAGGGAAGGAAAGAGAAGGAGAAGAATTTTTATATAAAAATCTGGCTTCTCGATCTCAATGACATTCAGAAGAATAAAGTTATTTGTGTAGTATTTTTACTAGAAAAGAGTGAATTAAACTATAAGAAAAGAAACCTATGTGTTTAAAAAAAAAAACAAAAACAATTAGGTAGATAACATTTAAAGTGGAGTCATATGTGGTGTGGTCAGTGTGTCACCAGGACAGCCAGCTGCTTAGCAACCCAAGGTTGCAGCACACTGACCAAGGCAGGTCCCTCAGCTCCGCTGGCTCATAAATTTGAGCATGCTAAAGCAGGGAATCATTTCTCAGGGAAGTATCCGAATTACCCAGGCTCACAAAAGTCCAAGTGGCAGAATTAGAATGCTAGTTGGCTCTTCTAATATATACGGAGAAATAAAACTGTTGCAAAATTTATGAGGTCACAATCAGCACACAGTCTCCCTGTGGACACACCTGCAATAGGTGTCACATATTAAGGTTAATATGCTTGGTGAGCCCTGAGATCAGAACCAGCCAAGTTTGTTATATGACTTCAAAAGGTAATGGCATTAGGCTAAGATGGGTCAAGGTATTTATCTGCTCAGAGGTTGTTCATCCTGAACATGGAATTCTAGTACCTGGTTGTTTGGTCAAACCTATCATTATGCTAAAGCCATCAGTTGTTGGATGATCAGTGTCAAAATTTGATCCTCTGATTCTTCTTGACTGTTCTATTGCTAACAGATATCTCCCTCTGATGCCTTCCTCCTCCCACACGTAAACACACACACAGCTTTCTAATGATTTGGCACACCCTGCCTTCATCTTATGAATACAATCTGTTAGGTGCTACTCTGGCCGGGAGAAACAATCTCATTAAGATTCTCACAGCTCTGCTCTTACCTACTACATTCTGCTTTAATAGTTTGACTTTCTGAGCTGTTTTGTTGCTCTTAATTTTAAAATTTTTAGTGGTACCATGTACAGTAAAAGGCAAGAGAGTCTTTTTCAAGAACTCCTTGACAAGTAATTATAAAATCTGGTTCTCTGCCCAAATAGTAAAATGTAATACAAAAAGTAGGAAAACATTAGTCTGCACTTGAAAAGGAATTAAATACTAACAAGTACAGGCAGAACTGAAGCGATGACAGGTATAAACTCAATCTTTTAACACTGAAACAGTTTACAATTAATAAATGAAAAGGATGTGCAATCAAAATATTTGATTACAGACCCAGGTTCCCAGAAATAGTAATAGTTCAAGAAAGTCAAAGGCATTGAAAGCTTCAGCTCAGGAGGTGTCCCCATTCCTCCTCTGCTGTGCCCTGTTATGTCCCGCTGGGCTCCTGCAGGCCACAGGGGAGTGGCTCTTACGCTGCACAGCAGGTGAAATTCAGGGCTAGCAGGTGATGTTCCTCATTTGCCAGTGTGAAGAAAGAGAGTGAGTCAAGGTCCTGAAACCTATCCAAGGACCATAAATACTCAGGACCCAGATGGTGAAGGTGAGTAGAGACTCACCTTTTATTCTTTTCCATCCATTATCACGTTAGTGCCTGAGGCCTGAACAATAGGACGGTGGAGACACCATCCTGTTTAGACCTCCAGAGACTTATAGGATTGACATTTTATTTATTTATTTTTATTTTATTATTTCAGAATATTATGGGGATATATATGTTTAGGTTACATATATTGCCTTTGCACCGCCCGAATGAGAGCTACAAGCATACCCACCGGACAGGCATTTTAAAGGACAAACAGAGAAAGGGGGATGGCTTCCATAGTTTCTGGAAAGAAAGTTGAAACGTGCCTTTTGACAGCAGTGGCTCTCTAGGAATGCGTTTGTCAACGAGAAGCAACAAAGTCAGGGGGCACTCAGTGAAAGCTCACTGGCGCACCTTTATCCCAACTAATAACCATTTTCTGCAACAAGATAAGTTTTTAAGGTTGTTGCAATTTTTGCAATAGCCCCCTGTCAAAATTATATCCGTATACATTAAGGACTTCTTTAACTCAAATTCCCTTCAAAACACAATTTCTGTTGAATGATTTGTAACCATTAAAGCTTTAAAGTCATATTTAATAGAAATGCCTGTTTTCAAAATAGCTGTCAACAACTAGAACAGCAATGAAAATGGATGTATAACTAAGGGTTGAAAGATAAGAAAATACTCCTTTAGAATTTTATATAATCAAGGGTGAGCTAAGTGTTAGGGTAAATATAACTATAACACTAAGAATGGCCGCTGCTTAAAGAGAAGCTATTCTGTGACAGGCAGTGTGCTATTTCCTTTACACACCCTCCTTCTGGTCCTTAAACAAACCCATAATTACTCTCACATTACACATAAAATTGACTGACAAAGTCACACAGCTAATAAGGCTGAAATTGGATCTTATTTTTGCCCCTATCTTTGGCTCTTTCCACTATAACTGAGACTTTCCAAAGCAAGATTTGGTTCACACAAGATGGATTTTCCATTTGATTTTGGAGTAGCTTCTGCTGATTAGGAACTTCACACTGGATCTCCATACACCAAGGACATGACCACAGTATGATGCTGTTGTTCTGGTCAGAATAGTTAGAACAGAATATAAGCCTGGCGGAAGATTTCCTAAGACATTCTTTTAGTGGTGTTTAAATTCCTGGCATGGGAAACCATTAAATGATAGGATATTAGGTCCTGGGTCTTTAAGTAATTACCCCAGGACACTAGTTCAGTTAGCAACTAGTACTTAATACCTGCTGGCTCTCAATCCCCTGTTCTTTCTTCATTATGTATGAATGTTTACATTCCAAAAAATACATGTACAAAGAAATGATAAACATTTGAGGTGATCGTTACATACTAATCATCCTGATTCGATCATTATACATTACATACATATATCGCAATATTTCACTATACCCCATAAATAGGTACAATAATTATGTCAATTAAAAATAATAATAAAAGGAAAAAATGTGTGAATGTCTACCATGTGCTAGGTAAATCAGCTTAGAAGATTAAATTATGCATTAGAAAACAGCTTCTTGGGGCACTGTATTAGAAAAAAACTTCATTGGAGTGCCACAGAAAACACCTTCACAAAGCTACACCACCTTTTTCTGTGCTGAGATTGGCGCTGATAGAATGGCAAAAACTTCCTGCACTGGTTTTCTTCTTGCTGGACAACCTGCTTATGGGTGGGTCCAATCCTAAAAAATTTAGACATATACACATCTCCTCAGCAATGCATTTTCACACCATCCCTAGGATGTATTTCTGCTGATGGATATGCCTGTCCTATTTCAATTCAAATATAAAAACAGTGATTTTGCCAGAATCCTGTGGCTGGTTAGGGACCAGATAAAGTCTTGTTCCATTTTCTACTTCCCCGATCCCAACAACTTCTTAAAAAGACAGTTCTAATTTCATTTTTAAAAACTCTGAAATTAGAAATAGAAGATTATCAAATACTCCTTTGGAAATTAAACCCATAGAGTTGTAACAGGTTTTAAAATCTAAATATTTATTTTATCCTATGCATTTATAATTTCTATAATACTATTATATAAGATACTAGGTTATGAGTTTTAAGAGCTGCATTTCTTTTATGAGTCAGGAAGTATTTTCAATATGTATTTTTAAAAATTATATAATCCCAACAACTTGACTTGGGATTTGAAGTTATTTTGTTTCTTGAGTTAAAACTTGAAAAAGTTTAACTTTTCAAGTTAAAAAAATAAGGTGGCTGCAACCTAAGATGTATCATAACCGATGTGAGAGAAAAAGCAATAAAGTGGAGTGTCAGTGCTATTCTTTAATGAGGCAACTATTTTCTCTTAGCTTTTAAATTATGTATGCAAATACCTTCACCATATTAACCTACAATTCCAAAAAGGGTCCTCATTTTAAGACAATCTATTCTGCAATTAGCATTATCTGGTTCAGATAAATCTCACTTGGGTACTCTGAAGTATAGTTAGGTGTTAGCAAACAACTTTTGGGGAGAAAATCTTATTAAAAATACATGAGATAGGAAATGAGTGGACTAGAAATTGGATCCTGGGTCATTCATTGGCTGTTTTTCAAGAGTCCTGTGATAACCTCAGGAAATTAGAATGGGAAGTTTTGCTCACACCGTGGAGCACTTCCAAGGTTATTAGGCATATCTAGGGATCATTCAACAACTTCACACATTTCATTTTAATTGTCACAGAATCAGTGGCCAAAGAGAGCAACTGTTTTAAAAAAAGAAAGAGTAAATCAACCACTGGAGAACACATTTTTGCAACTGCCCCTACTCATTTGAACTCTGTATCTTGTTTTTCATGTCCCAAGGAATCCAAAACCATGACCAGGGAACTAGACTTTCTCCTTGTGTACTCACTCCTTGTTACAGCTCAGGCTCCGAGCTCAAGGGAACTTGTCCAGAGGCCACGGGGCTCTTAAGTGACACAATGTGGGAGGAGTTAGAGCCCAAGCCTCTATATAGTATCACCACAGAGAAAGAAGCCCTGGAAGCAAACACAAAACAGGAGTCTTTTGACAAAGATGCCCTAAACAATATTTTGTTCTGATCAGATTAAACCCCACTATCATTATTTTTTCCCTTAAGTGTTTGTTTACTAAGAAGAAAATGAAATGTAACATTATCTCTGGAAATCAACTGCTGGCTTTTCCACCTCTGAAACAATATAGAGGATAAGATTTTTACCTTTATGCAGCCAATATTCGCTGAGTAACTTCTGTGTGCCTAGCACTGGGACAAAAGCCAGAAATCACCATTATGTCTCCAACAGATATACTAATATCCCTTATGGTCACTAACTTCGGCTAGTCTGTAACTACAATAAAGTATGATATTTTTAAATTAATGTTCATATATTTTTGTTATCGATACCCCTTCTCAAAGGAAGCTAAAGGGAAGATTGCTTTTGTGGGATAAACTTTAATTATTTTTTGTACAGCACCTAAAAACGATGTCTACTCTTTGAAATACTGACCTGTGGAGTTCCCTTTGATGAAAAGAAGTTGGGAACCCAGCTGAGTTAAGAAGAAAGGATGTCTTTTATTCATGTGGTTTAGGGAAGTAGAAGAGATTAATGAGCAAGTATAGAGAAGAGCTTTCTTCCTAATGAATAGGTAACCCACATGAATGCCCTGGTTTACCCATTTGGCAAACCTGAAATGGAAAACACTGCCAAGTCATGCCTTAATGAATAGCTTCATTTGAGAATTCTGAACATGCAAGGAGGCAGTTCTAGATGAACATGTTTTTATTCATCTTGGAAGCCTTGTAGGGTAATGAGGGAAGTGAGAACACTCGGATTAATTAAGGAGTGGCATTCAGACTAGTTTTAGGAAAGCCTATGGTAGCCACTGTTGAAAACCAAGAATTTCTAAAAGGTACAGGGCATGAGATAGCAAGAAGTAGGGCTTTCCAAGATGAAGTTTAAAGTTTAAGAGCCTATTGACATCCTTGGTTTGATGTCAGCTTTGGTTATATGCAAGGTAACACCCACATTTATTTTTGTTGCTTTTTAAATATGCTATCCCAACAGCAACCACAGAACCTCTATGTGTGTGTGTGCGTGTGTGTATGTGTTATGAGAGACAGACAGCATGAGACAAAGAAAAAGACAGAGAGAGACAGAGACAGAGAGGACAAAGGATAGATGGAGAGAGAGAGATGAGAGATGGGGGGGTTTGGCATACTTGGTCTAAAATAGAAAAACCTGAGTATGTTCCCATTTCCCTGCCCAAGTTGAACAGCTTCAGTTCTATTTCAAGTGTTGCTCAGGCATGGTAAGGTCTAATGAAGTGACTAAATCTCAATTTTGATCTTACCCACCCCCTCCCCCAGGAACTTACTGAGAGGTTGTAAATTGCATGAGGCCGTAGCCCTCCTGGGAAAACTATCCAAACAGCTACCAGATGGTGGGGGTGTGTTCCCTTCATGAGGACAGCATTCACGGCATTCCCAGCTTGGCTCTGGTTGGTGGACATGTGCCCAATCCCTAGGAAAAAGAGAGGGACAGAAAGTCCCAACAGCAGGGTGCGCTCCCTAGCACGCCAGAGGAGCCCTTTCTAGCCAAATGCCAGCCTTTCTGCTCATCCTGCCAGTTGGGGAGGCTGGAGGCACATATCCGAATGGCGAGGCTCTGAGAGTTGTTATCCCTGCAGGCTGAGTTATGTCGTCATGGCACTCAAACCACTTGCCTTTCAGTCTGACAAATCTAGCCACACACCCCAGCATGTTAGGACTACTCAGAGAGCTAAAAAGTAGAGGTCCCTGGACCAGTGGTAGTGACCACAAAGAAGCTATCAAAGGCCTCCTGACCCAACAAGAATTCTTGCTCACTGCCTGTGCTCTACCCCACCTTGAGTATGTCTCCATGGCAGTCTCTATCTTTCAATTGCAACCACTTTTCTGCTTCTCTCCTCATATCATCTGTGAGTTCACTGAAGACGGTGAGTGTGTGATAGTTATCTCTGTATGTATACAGAGTTATATGTATATAACCTCAGGTTATATGTATATAACCTCAGTATGTGGCATGATAGTGGCACACACAGCCACAGGGGGCACACAAATCTTTTATGGAACAAATAAATGAATGACTAAGGTTAAATCATATTTAGCTCCTCTTGAACACTTTGGACTCCCAGAAAGCAAATGAAAACTTGATCTCATTGCAGAGGCAAGAGCTGCGTAGGTTTTGAAAAGAGACATGTAATAACAAGATGTGGAGTCAGAGGCACATCAGCTCAGATTTCAGCCTCACCACCACCGGCCATATGACCTCAGACTATTTACTTAATTTTTCTGGATCTCAGTTTGCTAATCTATAAAATGCCTACCTTTTAGAATTACTTGAGGTTTTGGAGTAGATAACATTAACAAAACACCTTGTACAGTGGCTGCACACAGAAATCACACAAAGTATAGAGCAGCTTGCTTACAAGATGCCTGAGGACAATGCAGAAGAAATATGTCAAGGGAATCATGTTTTGTGTCTGAGTCTCCATGATCCAGTAGCACAAGGTTATTCCTTTGGGATTATCATTAACCTAGACCAGGTGGCCAGGCTCTAGGGCCTAAGTGTATTTGACTCACTAAATCTTTTCTCCATAGGGAAGATTATAACCAAGTCCTGTGTAAAAAAGCTTGCAAGAGACCTTACTGCAAGAATTAGAGGGTGGTGGTTATGAATATTTGCAGCCACTTAGACATGTGTCCTTTCAGAATTTTTTTTGCAGACACCAAGGTCAACCAGAATTTCATATAGCTCAGGATCAAAAAGACAAACATTATATTAATATAATTAATGTAAATCTGGTATGATTCAACATATGCATCATATATGCATTAATTTGGCTACTGATTGCTTTATTACTCATACATAATTTGTCAGCCACAGCACCAGGACAAAGAATAAGCCAAGTCTGTCTTCAATGAGCTCTCATAATGAGACAGGAAACAGATTTATACAATTTATAACTCTGTAGTCTCATAAAGTGTGGTAGATTGATCACGGTCATACTGTCCTCCTGTGAGTTTCTTCCTTCTCCCCTCTTCATTCAAGCCAACCCCTTCTCCTCCTTCAGGTCTCAGCATAAACATCACTTCCTCAGAGAAGCCTTCCCCAACCCCTACAACTCTCCACAGCAGTCTAGGTCCCTCTCATTCTCACAAAGCCCTACTATGTTTCCTTTGTGTCCTGAACCACATTCCACTTCTCTGGGTTGGCTTTCACCACTTGACCAGAGATTCCATGAGGTCAAGTTCCATGTGCCCAGAGCACAACAGCTATTCAATAAATATTGAGTAAAGATGAGACAAGAGTCAGGAGAGGGAAGTCAATGGACACAAAAAAGTATCAATTAGGATTGAGACAATAGCATATAAAATGCTCCAGAAAGTTCAAAGAAAAAAAGAAAACCAAAAGTATCTATGGTGTTTGCCAGTGAGGGAAGCCTTTATTAAGGTCATTTGTTATTAGAAGAATGAGGGAGTAAAAGAATATTGCATGTATTCAAGTACAGCTGAGGAAGTAGAGATGGCAAATAGAGACAGATTTGAAGAACACATAAATTAATATCTACAAGGAGTCACCTGAAGGAGCTAGTAGGAAAAAGAAGATAATGAAAGCACAGGAAACAGAAATAATTAAGAGAGTGAAAATGCACGCCACATATGGGAATGAATTGCAACATATATAAATGCCAAAATATTTGTATCCATAATATGTTTTTAAAAAACTACTAAATAATTTAATGTTTTAAAAAAGCAATCCAATAGAAACATTGGAAAAAGAATATTTTTGTCATCAGGCATTACACAAGAGGAAATCCAGATGGTCACTAAATAAATGAAAAAGTTCTCAACCATAATGATAAGCAGGGAAGGGTACACAAAAGCCACCATGAGATGCCATTATAACCTTATCAGAAAGGAGGTGAGAAGGACTCTGTGTGTCAGTGCACCTGGAGATTTGAGAGTGAGTTATTAGGGCAGTTCAGGCCTGTCTTTCATTGAGTGCGAGAGAAGTTGTTAGTGACACAAAGACTTAAAGTGATTCATTCATTAAGGTTTGGAATAATCACACTGAGGAATGAGAGTGTTCTCCAGAACAAGGAAATAATTCCACTAAAACTTTGTATGTCTAGTTAAATTTGTAGATTCCAACTATATCTCAGTAACAAACTATACAACAGTTCTATCTTTTCCAAACCATTCAAAAACCAGAAGGCTATACTGATTCAGGGTTAATAATATGCAGGACCACTGCAGCAGATTAGTAAAGGATGTTGAAATAACTGACACAAGAGTTGAAATATGGATTACAAGAAATACCTCATATAGAAAAGGAAAACATTCCAAGATGGGTAAATAAATTGGAAGAAAAAGAAGGTGACAAGGGATTTGACATGTGTATTTCAATGAGGTTGAGAATAGGGGTGGTCAGAGTTGGGATCGAGAGAACAGAGTCTCAGAGTTCAGAGGGCGGAGGCTGGGCACAGTGGTTCATGCCTGTAATCTCAGCACTTTGGGAGGCCAAAGTAGGATAATTGCTCATGCCAGGAGCCTAAGTAATATAACGAGACCCTGTCTCTACAAAATACTTTAAAAATTAGCTGTGCGTGGCAGTGTGTGCCTACAGTCCCAGCTACTTGGGAGGCTGAGATGGGAGGATCACTTAAGCCCAGGAGTCTGAGGCTGCAGAGAGCTATGGTCACACCACCGAACTCCAGCCTGAGTGACAGAGAGAGACCCTGCCTCAGGAAAAAAAAAAAAAGATTTTAGAGGTTGGAGGAGGGCAAGATGGCTGACTAGATGCAGCTGCTGTGTCCCTCTTACTCAGAGGAGAACCAAAACATTGAGAAGACACCACGCTTTGAATAGATCATCTTGGAAATAAAGCTGAACTATAAGAGAGAGGGGATGAGAGGTGCTGAGGGTGAAGGAAGGGGAAATGGGGCTGCCTGCTCGGGTCCGTGAGAGCCTTGAGCAGCCCCTGGATGCAGACCCAAGGGAAGGCTAAGTCAGAGATCCCAGGGGCTTTCCACTCCTGCCATGGACCTTTCCATCCTAGCTACAGAAGAGCTCCTCCACCCCGCAGACCTCCAGGCTAGCAAAGGACTGCCCGGAGATCACGCAGAGACATTGCTTAAATCCACGAGGAGTTCACAGGCTTCCGCACACTGGCCACCTGTGTGCAGAGCCCAAAGGGGAGCCCATCCCCCAAAGCTGAGTTCTACCCTGAGGCTGCCACTGCCAGACCAGGCAGAGAGACGAGAACCTGGGAGCCCTCATGCGCCCCAAATACAAGTACTGCCACCGCAGCTGTGGGCTACTGCAGGACCGAGGGCCATTCCAGCCACCCCCAGAACTACCCACCTGGCCCCTCCCATGAAGTGGGGCATGCCCTTCCTGGTGGCCGGCCACAGCATAACTGAGGGCAACCTGCCTGAGTGTTCCACAGCAGCCTGTGACCAACCTGCCCCTCCTTATCACAGATGGCACTTGAACTCTGGGGGCCTGAGGACAGGTCCAGGGCCTGGTCTCATCCTCTCAGGATTTGATGGCGCCATTCAGGGGAATGGGATGAGATCTGAGATCTGATCTCAGGCGGGGAAGGTGCCCCCACAGACAGAACTGAGAGGAGAGTGTGCCATGTGTCCATCTGTGCTGTGCTTGCAGGACACCTCTGCCTGGGCCTGCCCTCGAACGGTCCTGAGAGCCTCGGTTTCTGTCCCAGGCGGGAGGCTTATAGCTTCAGGTAGCTTCACAACCTCAACTCAGACTGATTGAGACCTCCCTAGCTAGTTTGGCCTGTTGCTGGTGGCCAGACATAGAAGAGAGATCCCTTCTATGGCCGGGAAATGGGGCCTGAGTGGGGCCCACTGCCACCTGCCAGCCTGTGAATTCCAGCCTGCCCCTCTCCCCCAGTGCAGGTTCTTTGGCATGGTGGAGACACCTCTTCTCCATCCTGGAAATGTGCCCAAGCAGCCTGACAACTGTCCCCCAAGCCCTGTTGGGGTTGGTGCTTGCACTGGCTCTGTGGAGCCTGGCTGCAGGATTGCCTGACCCAGCCATGCTCAGCTTTGCCTCTACCCACTTCCTCAGTGGCAGAACACAGGATGGGAACCCTTGGAAGTGCCAAAGCCCCACCCATTTCCTGGGATGTTCAGTACTTCTTATTAACTAAGGCCCAGCATAAATCAATCACACAAACACCACTGCAGTTGGCTCTCTCCTGCAAGAGCCTACTACTGGCTGGTAGGTCAACCCGCAAAGCCTATTACGTTTGCTGACACGATTGTGCTGTGCTTGGCTGACTATTACCTGCAAGCACCACCTACTGGCCTGGAGAGTGTATTGCATGACTAAATATAATTCACCCTGTTAGGCGTGAAAAGCACTGAGGAACAAGATAAGCTTCTAGAAACCTCTATCTGCCTTTCTGGCAAGAGGCAGAGAACCTGCTCACATGCCTGGTACACCACTACTAACTATCCACACTAGTGGATAGTACACCACACTAACTATCACTGAGAAAAACACTGCAATAAGGCTATGTATACAACCAAGAAATTCATACAGAGCCTTGAATCCTGAAAGCACCCATAAGCAAAGCCAAAGGCCCCTACTCAAAATACACTAGTTACACCCTTAAGAAAGGGAGGGGAAGGCCCTATCCAAACAAAAGTATATTCCAAAATAAGAAGTGATAGCTTCTTCGGATGAGAAGGAATCAGCATAAGAACTCTGGCAGTATGAAAAAATAGTGTAATGATCCCCACAAAGGATCACACT
Organism: Mirza zaza; assembly: GCA_008750895.1. Taxonomy (NCBI): domain Eukaryota; kingdom Metazoa; phylum Chordata; class Mammalia; order Primates; family Cheirogaleidae; genus Mirza; species Mirza zaza. Next base: position 79,426 of record VSMD01010954.1, read on the forward strand.
AGCTCTCTAGCAAGGTATCCTAGTTGGAATGAAAATACTTAAATGGCAGAGAAAGAATTCAAAGTATGGATTGTAATAAAGCTCAATAAGATCCAAGAGAAAGTTGAAAAACCTCACAAAGAAATCAAAATCATTTCATATTATGAATAATAAATTTACTAAAGAGATAGATATTTTAAAAAAATAACCAAACAGAATTTCTGAAACTGGACTCTAGAACAAATAAACCTAACAAACATTTACAGACTGTCTACCCAACAACTATAGAATATGCATTCTTCTTATCAGCACATGGAATATTTTCCAAGATAGACTATATGTTAGGCCACAAAGTAAGTCTAATAAATTTTAAAATCAAAATCATATCAAGTATCTTCTCAGACTGCAGTGAATAAAACTAGGAATCAATTCCAAGAACTCTAAAAACAATACAAATACATGGAAATTAACAACCTGCTTCTGAATGATTACTAGGTTAACAACAAAATTAAGATGGAAACTAAAAAAATTTTTAAACAAATGAAAATATTGACACAACATATCAAAACCTCTGGGATACAAAAAACCAGCACTAAGAGGGAAGTTTATAGCTCTAAATGCCTTCGTCAAAAAATTGAAATGTGTTGCAATAAACATTTGGGAGCAGATGTCGTTTTTTATTTCAAAAAAATTATTTTCCTTTGGGAAATTCTATTTTAGTACTTTGTGGAATCTCCACACTGGTTTCCATAGTGGCTGTACAAGTTTATAGTCCCACAAATAGTGTCTAAGTATTCCCTTTTCACCCCAACTGTGCCAACATCTATTGTTTTTTGAGTTTTTAATAATGGCCATTCTAACATGGGTAAGGTGGTATCTCATTCTGGTTTTAATTAGCATTTCCCTCGTGATTAGTGATGTTGAGCATTTTTTCATATGTTCATTGGCCATTTGTCTATCTTCTTTGGAGAAAAGTCTGTCATATCTTTTGCCCACTTTTTGATAAATTTATTTGGTATTGTTTTTCTTGCTGATTTGTTTGAGCAGTACAATTCACAATTTCAAAGATATGGAACCAACCTAAGTGCCCATCGTCTGATGAGTGGATAAAGAAAATGTTCTATATACATACCGTGGAGTAATACTCAGCCATAAAAAGGAATCAAATAATGTCTTTTGCACCAACTTGGATGGAACTGGAGACCATTATCCTGTTTCAGTGAACTATGTCAGGAATGAAAAAACAGATACTACATGTTCTCACTTATAAATGGGATCTAAAGGAAGGATATACATAGTCATAAGGAGCTGCGATGGACATCGGGAACTAAGAAGGGGGAGAGTAGGAAGGAGTGAGGCATAAAATCTACCTATTCAGTACAAGGTACACTATTCTGGTGGTGGTTACACTAAAAGCCCTAAATTCAGCATGATACAATTCATCCAAATAACAAAAAACACATGTACCTCCTAAATTGTTTGAAATTAATAAAAAAAAAAAGATTTAAAGACTACAAATTAACAACCCAATGTCATACCTCAAGGAACTATAAAAACAAGAAGAAACCAAACCCAAAGACAGCACAAAAAAATAAATAATGAAGACCAGGGCAGAACTAAATAAAATTGAGACCAAAAAATTATAAAGGATTGATGAAACTAAAAGTTGGTTTTTTGTAAAGATAAACAAAATTAATACACCACTAGCAAGATTAAACAAGAAAACAGAGAAGATTCAAATAAACTCAATCAAAATTGAAAAAGGAGATGTTACAACTGATACCATAGAAACACAAAAGATCACCCAACACTACTACAAACATCTGTACTCCCACAAACTAGAAAACCTAGAGGAAATAGATAAATTCCTGGAACCTCTCAAGGTTGAATCAGGAATAAATAGAAAACATGAACAGACCAGTAATGAATAGTTAGATTGAATCAGTAATAAAAAATCTTCCAACCAATAAAAGCCCGGGACCAGATGGATTCAAAGCCAAATGCTACCACACATAAAAGGAAAAACTGATACTAATCCTACTGAAACTGTTCCAAAAGAGAGAGAAGGAGGGAATCTTTCCTAATTCATTCTACACAGCCAGTATCACCCTGATACCAAAGCCAGGAAAGGATTCAACAACAACAACAACAAAAACCTGCATAACAATATACCTATGAACATAGATGCAAAAATCCTCAACAAAATACTAGCAAACCAAATTCAGTAGCACATCAACAAGATAATAGACCATGATCAAGTGGATTTATGCCAGGGATGCAAAGATGCTCAACATATATGAATCAGTAAATGTAAATAGAATTAAAAACAAAAACTATGTGATCTCAATAATTGCAGAAAAAAACATTTGATAAAATCCAGCATCCCTTTGTGATAAAAACCCTTAACAAACTAGGCATAGTAGAAACATACTTCAAAACAATAAAAGCCATATATGACAAGCCCACAGCCAATATCATAGTTAACAGGGAAAATTTGAAGAAATTCTCCCTAAGAACTGGAACAGGACAAAGATGCCCACTTTTACCACTTCTATTAACATAGTACTGGAAACCCTAGCTGGACCGATCAGGCAAGAAATAAAGGGCATCTAAATTGGTAAAGAAGAAGTCAAATTATCTGTTTGCCAATGATATAATCTTATACCTAGAAAACCCTAAAGATTCCTCTAAAATACTTCTAAATTTGATAAATGAATTAAGTAAAGTCTTAAGTTACAAATCAAAGTACAGAAATCAGTAGCATTACTATACACCAATGACTACCAAACTGAGAACCAAACCAAGAACTCAATCTCATTTAAAATAGTTACAAAAAAATACCTAGGAATTCATTTAACCAAGGAGATGAAGGATCTCTTCATGAAAAAATACACACTGATGAAAGAAATCATTGATGATAAAAATAAATGGGAAAACACCCCATGCTCATCAATTGGAAGAATCAATATTGTTAAAATGATCATACTTCCCAACACAATCTATATATTCAATGCAGTTCCTATCAAAAAAACAATGTCATTTTTCAAAGAATTAGAAGAATTATCCTAAAATTCACATAAACCCAAAACAAACCCAAATAGCCAAAGCAATACTAAGCAAAAAGAACAAAGCTGGAGCAGTAACATTGCCTGACTTCAAATTATGCTACAAGACTAAAATAACCAAAACAGCACAGTACTAGGATAAAAGTAGACACATAGAACAATGGAACAGAACAGAGAACCCAGAAATAAAGCCACATACCTATAATACAACCAACTGGTCTTCAATAAAGTAGACAAAAACATACACTGGGGAAAACATACCCTATTCAATAAATGATGCTGGGAAAATTGGATAGCCATATGCAGAAGAATGAAACTTGATCCCTATCTCTCATCATATACAAAAATTAACTCAAGATTGATTAATGACTTAAAAGTAAGACCCAAAACCATAAAAATTCTGAAAGAAAACTTAGGAAACTTTCTTCTCGAAATGGGCCTAGGCAAAGAATTTGTGTCTAGGACCCCAAAAGCAAATGCAGCAAGAACAAATATAGACAAATTGGACTTAATTAAGCTAAAAGGCTTCTACACAGCAAAAGAAATAATCAAGAGAGTAAAGAGATACACTACAAAATGGAAGAAAATATTTTAAAAATATGCATCCATCAAAAATATGCAAAATCTATGAGGAACCCCAAAAAAATCAACAAGCAAAAAACAATCATTTTAAAAAGTGGGCAAATAATATGAACAGACATTTTTCAAAAGAAGGCATATAAATGGCCAAAAAACATCTTAAAACCAAATGAGATACCATCTTACTCAAGTCAGAACAATCATCATTAAAAAGTCAAAAAACAATAAGTGTTGGTGAGGATATGAAGAAAAGGGAATGCTTATACATTGTTGGGGAGAATGTAAATTAGTACAAGTTCTATGGAAAACTGTATGGAGATTTCTCAAAGAACTAAAATTAGATCTACCATTTGATCCTGCAATCCCACTACTGGGTATCTACCCCAAGGAACAGAAGTCATTATATCAAAAAGATACTTGTACTCGTATGTTTACCACAGCACTATTCACAACTACAAAGATATGGAATCCACTTAAGTGTCCATTAACTGATGATTGGATAAAGAAAACGTGATGTATGATATACACATATATATCTCATGGAATAATACTCAGCCATAGAAATAATGCCCTTTGCAGCAACTTGGATAGAACTGAAAGCCATTATCCTAAGTGAAGAAACTCAAGAACAGAAAATCATATACCGCATGTTCTCATTTATAAGGAGAGCTAAATGATTGCTACACATGTCCATGCCAAGTGAATTAATAGACATTGGAGATTCCAAAAGGTGACAGTATGGGAGGGGTGGTAGGGATGAAAAATTATCTTTTGAGTACAATGTACACTGTTTGGTCAATGGGCACACTAAAAGCCCAGACTTCACCACTACATAATATATCCAAGTAACACAACTGTCCTTGTAACCCTTAAATCTATAAAAATTGAAATTAAAAAAAATTATATGTATTTTAGAGGTTGGGAATTCCCAGCAACATTGAGGAAGTGACTATAAGCCAGGATGGCCATGGGAATCAGAGTTAGTCCCTGGAGAAGTGTATGTTTGGCCCTTACATAGAAGAAGAAGAACTTGAATCTCCCAGGTTTTCTAGGAGGGGAACTATGGTGAGCATCTGGTCCACCAGTCCCCAAAGCCATAGCACACGTTTCCCTGTTGGGATCTCTCAGTGACTCCTGTTGCCACAGCCTCTGGACTCTTCCCCCTTCAAAACTCTGGATCAAGTGGGAACTCTTAGTTTAATTATCTGGTTCTGCTGAGACCAGTTTTAAAATATTAGGACTTTATTAAATGTTCAGTGATACAAAAGGAAAATTGATAGAATAACATGAAAATCTGATACTGTTTTTTATTTCTCTTTTATTTTTTTGATATGTTTTGTTTTTTATATGACTTACTCATGCCAACTTGGAGTTCCCTACGTGGTGATCTTTTGGCTTATTCCCTAAGTCCAAACAAGTAACTGAGGCTCTCTACACATTGGTAACCTCAGCTTAAAGTATGACGATTGGATTGTGCCTTTCATATCTATTCCAAAGAACTATAAGATCAGCTCGATGATAAGTTCAAAAGCAAATATAGGCTCTTGTTGTATGTGAGGTATGTTATTAATTTATATCATATTTCATTAAAATATTTTCATAAAATATAATCTTAAATTAAAGTAAAATCTTAGTTTTTACTTCCTGAAAGACATGGTACTTGAGCTTTCATTTTACCAAATGTACATCAAGCAATGCAACACATTTCTTTTGCAATTTGCACACTATTCCTATACTGCAAGTCCCAGACCCTCCTTCCCCCACAGGGAGAAGTGACAGGAAAGATAGGAAAGTGACAGGAAAGATAATGCTGAAATGCTCCTGCTGCTGGAGAAATAAGCCCTTCAGAAATGTGGGTGTAATTGTTGTCATCATCATTGTTAATCAGGGGTTAGAAATACAGCTAACATATTTAAAACAAAAACCATAACCTTTAACCACAATCAGATAAAGAAAGTACTCAGACTAATTCACACAGACAGCTAAACAGTATGAAAGTGGGCAGCATCCTGAGAAGATGGCGGATGAGAAACACCGCCAGACAGAGTGTCTCTGAAGAAAAGACAGATTCTAGCAGAAATTAGAAGAAAGAAGCAAGAAGACGAGCCTACATCGGATGAGGGTCGGCAGGAGGAGTACCTGAGACCACGGGAGACTCCACGGGAGGAGGTCATGGAGGAGAACTGGAGGCTGGGACCCGTGGAGTAGCCCGGAGACCAGCGGGAAGGGTAGGTGGATCTGCCGTTTCCCCTCCCCTGCATCCCGGACTGCTGGTGGGCTCCCCAGCAAGCGGAGGGACCTGCGGACACCAGCCCAGCGACAACTGCTGCCAGTGAGCGGTAAGCCAGTAGCGGACATGGCAACAGGCTCCCAACTCCCTCGGGCACCTCCGTGTGCACAGACCCGAGCCGCGCGGCAGACGCCATATTGCCTCTTCCTCCCCTCCCCGACACTACTCTCAGCTGCCCAGAGAGACAGAGAGACAATATAGCCACCAGCCGGAGGCACCTCCAGGGAACGGGACCTTCCCTTTTGGGGCCCTATAACAGCTGACTAAGGGGAACTCAGACTGTGAGCTCTCTGCCCGCCAGCCCTCCCAGGTGCTGCTGGCACGGTGATCCCAGGAGAACTGGGCAGAGCCTGAGATTTAGAGACATAGACCCAGCTTGGGCTCCCTGTGGGTGAATTGGGACAGGCACTAGTCTCCCTGGTGGGGACAAAGTATGAACTCTGGGACCCAGATGTCAGACCTGCAGACCACATCCCGTGCACCGAGTCCTCACATTGCCTGGGGCACAGAAGGGATATATGTGAACAGCCTGCTGAGGTGTGTGTGCCTTCAGGGGCAGATCAGCGTCCTAGAGGGCAACTCTCCCCCCAAAGGGAGGCCGTGCGCCCAGCCCAGGTGGCTTTCCTGCGGCAGGAAACCTCCCCGCTGGCATCATAGCCAGGGGAGGCCTGGTGGCGTGTGGTCTGGCCTGCTGACAGAGGCCCAGGAGTAGCCGCGGACTTGGGAACGGTGGAAAGAGGCCAGGCCCGCTCCAGACTGCGGGTCTCGGACAGCCCCACCCCCACACGCAGACTCTCTGACTGAGCGGGGCCATTCCAGCCCCTCCCTGTCAGCTTTGCCTGGAAGCAGAGAACAGAACTTTGACCCCTGCTGACGACATTGGTGGTGCCTGAGGGCGGGCTTACCCAACTCAGCTCCGCCCAGAGTCTCTCCTAGACCAGCCCTCATTGAAGGGGAGAAAAGGACACACCTGGAAGTCCCAGGGCCCCACCCACCACCTGAGGCACTAGAGTTCTCTCTTCAGGAACAAGAGCTGATAACAGGACACAAAAACAACAGCATAGCCTGTTTCTCCAAGCAAGCGCCACCTACTCACAGGGAGAGCATCCTGCACACCCTTTTCATGACACCTACTGACTCATTATACAGGGAGTGGTCGAATCTCACCCACAGACACCACCTACCGGCTCAGACACTAAACAAGGCATGTGAATACCCAAACAAAAACCTAAACAAAAGAAACAACAACTGATCGACATGGGAAGAAATCAGCGAAGGAACTCAGGAAACATGAAGAACCAATCGGAAAACACACCCCCAAAGAGGAGCCCCAGCCCCCTAGAAACGGAAACCAACCAAAATCAGGCAACCAAAATGACAAAAGAGGAATTTCGTATGTGGATCATAAGAACACTCACTGACCTGCAAGAACAACTCAATAACTAGCACAAAGAAACCACAAAAAGCCTCCAGGATCTAGAAAAAAAGTTCACTAAAGAAATAGACACAATGAAGAAAAGTTTAAC